>JAGFBZ010000283.1:0-156567 GCA_018398805.1 Hirundichthys speculiger | reverse complement strand
TGTAACTGACCATTTCTCCCGGTTTGCCCAGGCCTATCCAACCAGGAACCAAAAGGCAACTACTGTGGCCAGGGTGTTGTGGAAGAATTTCTTTTGCCGTTTTGGGTTCGCAGCCAAGCTACACGCTGATCAGGGACGCACCTTCGAAAGCGCAGTGGTAAGAGACCTCTGTAAGATCGCTGGTATCACCAAAACACACACCAGTCCCTACCATCCACAGGGAAACGGAACCACCGAGAGGTTCAATCGGACTTTGATGGATATGCTGGGCACCTTGGAACCTCATCTGAAGTCTAATTGGCCTGAGTATGTAGACACCATGACACATGCATATAATTGCACTCAACATGACTCCACTGGCTACAGCCCATACTATCTAATGTATGGCAGGCACCCTAGACTTCCTGTTGATCTTGTGTTTGAGGTGACATCAAATGACTCTCCCTGTGAGTACCATAACTATGTCCAACGCCTTCGAGATTGCCTGAAGTATACCTATGACCAGGCTAATAAGAACTCTGTACAGGCCAAGGAGCAGCAAAAGAAGCACTATGACCGCCGTGCAAAGAGCCGCATATTTGAGCCAGGAGACAGAGTGCTGATCAAAATCTGTCATGTTGAAGGCAGACAGAAGTTGGGGGACAGATGGGAATCACAGCCCTATGTTGTCGTTAAGAAACGGAGTGGTATCCCAGTATATGTGGTTCGGGCAGAGAATGGGGAGAAAGAAAGAGTGGTGCATCAAAACCTTCTCACCCAGTGCATGTTCTTCCCAATGGGGTTGGAGCAGGGGCACGAAGAAGGGGAGTTTGTTGGGCAGATCAACACATCATGTGGTGAGTCCGATGGGGAAAGCAGAGTAAGAGAAAATGGAGAGGATTGTCACACGGAACAACAGGAGGAAACGAGTGAGCACGACACTGAAGGAGGAGACAGGGAGGGAGAACCTGAGGAGGAGCATAGAGAAGATGACGCCCTTCAGTTCAATGATGAATCCCCGGATGCTGTGTCTGTCCGGAGACAGAAACCCTGCAAGGAAAAGGCACCCACCTAAAAAGCTGACCTATCAGTTGAGAGCTATGGAATCAGCTCAGGAGAAGATTGAGCGGGGCCGTAACATATGGCAGAGAGCCAAAAGGAATTTGGGCAGAGAGTGACGCACATGCATGCATTCACACAGTAACAAGCATTCATTCTCGCACTTTGCATAATGTTTATGAATGTGATGTATTGACAGTTTTTTGTCTAGTATCTGATGTCTGAGACGCCATCAAAGAATGAGGGGGTGGATGTAAGGGGTATGTTTGCCAGCAGATGGTGCTGTTTTGCTGCTTTATGTACCTTTTTGTCCCTCCGCAGCCACCATAGGCTGCCGTTTTGCTTTTCTGTTTAAAAAGTAAGGAGGGATTCTGCACTGTGTCACTGAAAACGATTTAATTACTAACTATATCAGTGTCAAATGTTATATTGGAACATTATACAGCATGTTTGTTAAATGAGTCAAGTGTTTGTTGAAGAATTGACCGTTTTTTGTGCATTTAATGGTGGAAATGAGGTTTATATGAATGCTGTTCATGCTACTAGCTAGTGGCTAACATGGTGAGCTAATGATACACATGAGAATGACTGCTCATGATGGGAGTATGGTTTATTAGTGTTGTGGCTGGTTGACCAGCGTTTTGTTAATAAGGTTATCATATGTTGTTTAATTGTAATCATTTAAGAACCTTTGAGGCTGACTGTATATGGCCGTTTTGCTTTTCTGTTTAAAAGCTGGAAATAAATTGTCTGTTTGGCTTCTCGACCACCATTGGACGTCCTGTTCCCTGTCTACCCTTCCTAACCTGGTACATCAATTCCACCCAAACACAACGCAGAGTCTTTGCCAGGCCTGGACATCTGGAAAATAGGGTTACACACGCATATACCATGTGCAGCTTTTGACCATTTGTTGATCATTTTAGCTTAATGAACATCTTCATGTTATGTCAGTGATAATGTCAGGATTCCACAGAAGTCCTTAATTTATATTTATTGCATATACTTTAGCTTCACATGAGACCCTCAGCTATCTGATGAGCAGTAAAAATGTTTCTGCAGAAACTGTCCCTCCTACGGGGAAAACAGTCGCACTGAAGAGGCAGAACAACGCGACCAGACTCCGAAGCCAGCATGAAGATCCTCGGTGAATGTGGTGGTGAAGGTGTGGAGGTGGATCAGTGTGTCTGAAGAGATCTTGTAGAAGGACAGCGTGCCAGCGAGGCAGTCCACAAACACCCCCACTCTGTTAGGAACAGAGGAGCGGGGGGGATGGTGGAGGAGACTGTTGTCTTTTTGTTGTTGTGCCAGACAAAGAAGCCGTCAACTTCAGAGCAGACCAGACTCCAGGAGAGACCATTCCTCCCAAACCAGCAATTGTCTCTTTTTTCTCTCCGACTGATTGTGATGTAACTCACTGATATGTCAACATCTCCTCTCCACTCAACTTCCCAGTAGCAGCGACCAGCCAGACTGCTGCTGCACAGCAACTGAGGCATCCTGTCAAACCTGTCAGGATGAACCGGGTATAGCTGGTCCTCCACGCACGTCACCTCCCTGCCGCTGTCAGATAGTTTCATCTTTCTGTTCATTGTGTTTGTGTCGAAGCTGAGTTCACACAAGTCTGGTGGAGAGAAGAAACAACATAGCTGCACCCATTAACCCCTATCTGCTCATTCACAGATACTTTGATGATGGCTCATAATATCAGGGATTAGGGTCCGATCTTCCGCCAGATCTCCTAAAGTCGCTATTAAGGGATAGCGGGTAGAGGGAGGGGCGTTCCCCAACAAAGAACGCAATCTTTCACCTTACTAAACTCGCTATCCCACCTATGCTACCCGCTATGTTATCCATAGGAGTGGTTAGGGCGTTCCACCTGTTAAACCAATCAGCTTCCTCCTCTTCCTTCCTCCTCCTCCTCTGCACTGATATAAACATATAAATATTTTTACACAGACAATTCCTATCAGCTACCTGAAAGTCCCAGACAGTTGGTGTCCTCCCGGTAAACACGCTTTGGTCGTTAATGGTTTAAGTGGTGATCAAGCCGTTTAAGACGATCTCTGCTATTTTCCCAAGGTTCAACTGAAGCCAAATCACGCTTTTTATACAAGAGTTAATTTGAGAGGTAAAGCCGTTTGTGCACGTCCACATGTGACCAGGTGGATGCGCATTGATGCCGTTTGGATGCACTCTTGTACGCGCCGACAACCCGGGATCACAAGATACTGAGTTTGCGGAAAGGGCAAAAGACACGGCCATTGCCACACCTACCATGTGAGTAAGGGAGTTGGCATAACGGGTAGCGGCTTTAGGGAAGGGGAAGACTGCATTAGCGGTTAGCAGAGGTTCCTAAACCCGCAATTTGCGGGTAGCGGCTAGCAGCTAGCGGGAGGTGTGCGATCGGGGCCAATTTGTCTCTGAGGTGGCTCCATGCATGCTGCTTTGTTTCATGAGTTGAAAACACAGTTAGGGTGAATTCCAATTCCTCTCTTAACCCTCAATCTCAACTCTCGCCCTTAACCCTCAATTTTTGGCCCTCAATCTTAACCCTCGAAAGTAAGTGTCAGGGTTATCTTGTGACTAAGAAATGGGACACCCCTTGAGTGCAGTTACGTCTTCAGACTGAAATGTATTAGAGCCGTGTTGTCTCTGTATTCCCTGAAATGACACAGGGATAACATTGAAAAGAACGCTGTATATTCTCCAAATAATATTAGCAAATAACACAATAGAGGATACATTATTCAGTCCTCCGTTGCTACACAACAAGGTATACAAGTAACGTGAAGCCGGCCGGGACCGCCGACGGGACCGGGACCCCTGGCCGGGACCACCGGTCCGGCAGCAAACATCGTAAAGTAAAAAAATAAATGTTACGCAACAACGATGTTAATCCATGAAAAAACTCTCAAACAAACACAATAAAATTGTTTTGTAACATTCATATCTTAAGATACTTACATTTGTAGCTAGCTTTTTAGTGCATTCTGGATAGCCCTTACTCTTTAGTGCATTCTGGATAGCCCTTACTTCCAAGGGTGGTGTCGGAAAATCTCAATTTTGAGGGCGATACAGCCCTCAGACTTGTCCCTCAATTTGACTTGCTAAGAATCGGGACAGCACTTGTCCTTAGCGGGAGCGCGCATTTTTGAGACTGAGGGTTGAGATTGAGGGTTAAGGGAGGAATTGAAATTCACCCTTACACTTCCTCAGACCTGGTCTGAACCACTCGACTCCACGAGGCTCCAGCCTGAAAAGGCCACAAGACCAAGACTTTCAGCGCTGCAGCATGAACATCTTCACAAGCACACACAGATGAATAACAACATATTATTTTGTCATCATGCCAGTTGGATTGGACACAAATGAAGTAATAATAATAATAATAATAAGAATAAGAAGAAGAAGAAGAATAGGGGAAATATTAAATATCAACTTCTTCCATAGTATTTAGTTAAGCTTTAGTAAGTTACACCGAGCAAACATTGTTTAACCTGTTAACGTTCCGACGGCCCGCCCGCGGGCCGTCAGTCCGAATTTCTGTAGTTTCCGAAACTAAACTGTAATTTACACAGCTCAAATGTTACGTGAGGCACTCATGCGACATATCTTTGGAAAGCTAAGATTCTTGTGATTCAATCAATGTAAAGCATTTCAGGATATAATCATAACAGCAGGTACAATCAATGGCTTTGTCACACCACAAACAAACAAACAAGCAGTTACGAAATCAACGCAACTCACCTTATGAGCGTTATAAAAGTCGTCCGATCAAAAATATTCCCACAAAAATGGTCTGGTTAAATCAAATCAAATCAAATCAAACTTTATTTATACAGCGCTTTTCATGCCCTCAGGCAACACAAAGTGCTTTACATAAAAAAAAAAAAAAAAAAAAAAAAAAAAACTTAACTCTTACTTAACTTAAGTAAGTTAAGTAACTTAAGTAACTCTTACTCTAACTTAACTTAACTTAAACTCACAAAGGTCCAGTCGATCCAATCCAGTAAAGTATTTAGTCCAAAATGCATTATTTTACCAGAAAGTATCCACAAAAACGCCACTGGTAGCTGGTCGGTGTTCAGTAACTTCCGTGTTTTCTTCATCATAAAATGCTTTATTCTGTGCTGACATACATACGGCTTATTTCTCAGCGTTTTTCAGTTTGGGAGCGTATTTATTGTAGAAAATGGTGAAAAGGACTGTCCAAGAAGGAAGAGGAGGAATTTGCTCGTCGTGAAAGTGACGTGTCAGGAGAGGGGATCAGATAAGATCAGATAAGAGAGCGCACGCCTGCGCAGAAGACATTTCCTCCGTCGGAGAAGATTTTGCTCTGCATACGTAAGTATTTGACTAAATTGTGACTTATATTACAGCTTATATTATATTATTACGTATATATTGTATCATAATTGGTAGTATTATTCATATTATTATTACGTTTTACTGTGTATTTCGACATAAACAAGTTTTACTTTGAATAAATACAAAAGCCTTTGTTTGTGTGTGTGTGTGGGGGGGGAGGAGTATGTGTGAGTTGTTTGTTGGGGTGTGTGTGTGGGTGTGTGTGTGTGGGGAGGGGGTTCATTGTGTAAAGGTGTACGATACAGAAAAAGATGGAACATTTTGTAAATGACTTATTTCTTTATTTTCACATAATGGGCAGTCATCTGAGGATTCAGATGTGGATTGGGAGCCAGTCAGCAAGTGGTCACATAGAGGGTCAAAGGTGCAGATGGACATTGGCAGATGAAGGACATCTCAGTTCCACCAGCTGTGAAGGAGTACAGCCGGTATGTGCTGTATATTCAACTGTGTATTCATTTTGAAATGAAACAATTTTTGTGTTGCACATATTTATGTTTTTGTATATATTTTTTTCATTGTTGTTCCAGGTGTATGGGTGGAGAGGAGAGATCCCTCTGCACCAGAAGGCATTCTGGGAGACCCTCACCGAGCAGCTGGCAGAAGCAGGGTCTTCCTCCACAGCCAGACCTGTCCCACCTCCTGCTCCGCGTGGAGCACATCACATACTGGTTTTTATCAGTGGGCAGAGGACTACTGGTAGGCTGAAGTGCAGGCACTGTCATGCTAAAACACAGTTGAAATGCTCCTCATGTGATGTGCCTTTGTACTTGATACCGACTAGAGATTGCTACAGTGACTGGCATGCTGCCAACCTGTAAATGGTTATAATTGTAAATATGTTCAAATATGTGAATAGAATAGTTTGCTGTGTTGTAAAAGATAGTCATTTTTTTATATAAATTACATTTTCCACAACAACACTTGTTTTGACTCTTTTTATATGCAAAATTTAGCTTTATGTTTCAGTAACTTTTTTTCAGCAATATTGATAGTGAATCTGGATGTGGGATAGGATACCTCTAAGTGTCACCTTTCATTAGAGGCCAAGATTATGACTGTACGATGAAGCGTTCAAGAGTTATGTCCTTTTATCCGAGGTATGTGGCCATGTTTATCCAAGTGCCATTTTGGAGTCTCCAAATGGCCATTTTTGGAAACGCCTAGACATACTCTTACAAAAACATGTGTAAAATACTCATTTTTAGTGGTATTGTTATCAAATTTGAACTTGCACTAGGTAAGGCTTCATGCTGTGGTCCCATTGTGTTTTCCAGCTAATAAGTCACAGCTGCACTCATCTGCAGACATCTGTTTACAAAAAATATTCAGGCGGAAATAAAAAAACTTATATTTCAGTGTGTTCAAACTTAGATTACTCAATGCTAGTAGCACTTACGGTGATTCTGATGGTTGGTCAGTTGGGGGAAAACTTCAGAGTGTTACCTTTCAAAAGAGACCAAAACCATCCATGTGCTATAAACGGTTCAAGAACAGCTTTCAATTTACTTTGGGTATGTCTTGGATAGGCGTTTTATGCAAATTATACAGGAATGTTAAGGGGTTAATAATGAGAATGTAAACATTGTAGTAAATGTTGTAGATGAGTGTGGTGATCATCTCCATACCTGAGGCTGTCCAGTCTTCAGTATGGATCCTCCAGTTTAACAGTCAGAAGCTTTGCTCCCGAGTCTCCTGGGTGGTTGTAGCTCAGGTCCAGCTCTCTCAGGTGGGAGGGGTTGGAGCTCAGAGCTGAAGCCAGAGAAACACAACCTTCCTCTGTGACCAGAGAGCCAGACAGACTGCAGAGGAAATTGCTAAGTTGAGCATGTTACATTGTCTTTCAATAATCTTAATCAGTAGCAAACTCCACTAAATGTCCTTTTTAAACAATATGTAGTAAGACAAGGACATAATCTCTTTCTCCCAATTCAATAAAGCTCCACACCTCTTAAAGAGCTCCTGACACCAAAAATGATGTTAAAATCAAGAATTTGGGTGCACTCTCCCGAATAAAATGATGTATAATGTTGCAATATTGAACGTCAGAACGTTGACGAAAACTTGTTTTGAATCACGCGCCACCGACAAAAATCGATTGAGCGTCCAGCCCTGAAGCAGCCGGGGAAGAAGGCGGATATGACGTCACATGGAGAACCCGCAAGGCTTGTGTTGCAGCCGTTTGCATTGCCAGCAGGTGTAAACTGTGCTTGTGGAACAACTTTTTCCAAGCAGGGTTTTGTTCGAATACCAGGGAAGGTGGCTGCAATCTGTACACATTTTCAAAAGACCCAGTTTGTCGGGAGCAGTGGGTTCAGGAAGTCCGGAGGACGAGGGACAAGTGAATGAATTCATCATTTGGAAAAGGGATGAAATCAATGGGCTCAGAATTTGTCAGATCGTCTCCACAAAAACCAACAGACTCATCAAAATTTAGGCTCCACTTTCAATACTCTTCCTCTTCTCTCAAGAACTCACAGCCGCCACCATCATCACCGTGATTTCCGTTGCGCCATTAGCGGTGTTTTTTCTCCGGCTTCTCCCTCGTTGCCAGAACTGCTTTCATCACCGCTACATTTTTCCATATTTGCGGTGTTATGAGCCCCCCTGACACATCGACCTGCTTGACGATCGCAGAAAGCTTCCATCCCGGTCACCCTGAGGTGAAGCAGCCGATATACTATGTGCTGATTGTGGATTACGGCGAGGACTCGCTGTCACTACTGATGTCAGTTTCTGCTTCACTGGACGACTGCACTTCTTCCCCCTCGGAATCGGAGTTAGCCAGAACCTGATAAATTACTTTGTGGATGGTAAACCAACCTCTCAGCATCGTGAGTAAATGAAAAAAACACTCTTTTGCTCTGCTCTGCTCTGCTCTCTCTACTCTGCATTCTCCCTCTGCTGCGCCGCGCGTCTCTGCGCCGGAGGGTGTTTTTAAACTCATTTTACGCTAAAATTTTCAATAGCGCCTCCACCAAAAATGGTTCTCAGATTACAGGCACATGTCCACCATCTCCTGGTGAAAAGTAGTAACAAGATTCGGCTTCACATTTATAGATACAGCCTGTTTTATTCAGCAATGTTGCTTGTCGCAATATTGCGACTTTGGCGCTTAAAGGGTTAACTATATAATAATAATTAAAGTTTGTCAGCTTGAGGAATAAGAGGGACAGGATGATTTTTACCATTCCGTGTTTTGAAGGCTCCCGATATCTTCTGGGATGGGTTCGTCGGGTCCCTCCTCATCTGTCTCTTGCTCTGAGGGAGAGTCTGACGCCTCTGTTTCTGGGGGCAATTCGTCAAGATACGACGCAAAACGATACGGCAAAATGCCGCCCCCGAGTTCCTCTGACACACCTTGCACGCTGTCTATTTCGAAAATAGCCTCATTGACCAAGGAATGGTCGGAACAATCCGAAAATCGCTTGATCTCATCATTCTGCTGACTCGCCATAATGTACTTGCCTGATGAGGATGTTCTGCATGTGACGTCATAGCCAATATGGCGGCCGCAGAGAGCGGCGAATTGATTAATGTAACATCGCACCGGGATAAACCACGAATAGTTTAGCGTTGATGATCATTTATATCATCAAAGCTATCGGGAAAACTTATAGTTATACAATCAAAGCTTATTTTAGGGTTCATTTTTGGTGTCAGGAGCCCTTTAATTAATGTAATATGCTGGTGTCGACTCTTAGTCATCCAGAGAATGGAAATCCTCAAGGTATAAGAGCAACTGGACTTTTCTTTCTTGATTCAGCTTTGTTCAGCTGATGAACCGATGATACCTTCTGCATGGAAGGGGAAACATCTTCCAGTTTCAAGCCTTTGAGGAACATAATTCAATATTTTAGCCAATATATTTGTTTTGTTTGATGCTTAAAATGTGAATCTCTGAGTAATTGCAACTGTATTTAGCAACATGGATGTGTGATTGATTTTGGGCCAAGATCAAAGTATTATAATTATCATCTGAACATTTGTTCACAGCTGGGAACAAATGTTCCCAGCTGTTTTAGCTCTTCATGTTTATGTGCATGTAAAGGCCTGGTTCTGGGGCAGCTACCGATGGTCAGTGGAGTGATCAGACTGACCTCCTTCCACGGCACAGACGCTTCCCCAAACCAAAGAAAGGATGCTCTACTGGTCATCATCTGGACCTGCTGAACAGGACACCCCAAACTCACTGGAGAATGCTACTGTCCTGTGATGGCAGCTGGTGACCACAAGGTGGCGCCCACTAACTGTTCTCTGAGTTTAGACTGCTTCACATTCTGTGGCTGTTTTTGCCCATATGGTTCCCCGGTCAAAAACCTCTACTCCACCTTCTCCGTTTGTTTTAACATGATTCTGTAAACTGACAGAGGAGACTGACTGATGACACAAAGGAAAGGCAAGTCAGCGGATTTAGATGATCACAAGGAATTATAGCCAAGGGCTGCAGGAGAGGAAAAGCCTCGATGAAGTGACAGCTGTGGTCATAGTGAAGACCAAGTGAAGATCATTGTCAGTTGTTGGAATGAGGATTGGATTGATCTCCAACCTTTCTGGTTTGTTTCAAGGGGTTTAATGAAAACACAAACTATAAATATCTAGAAAAGCACTCGGAGAGCGCAGACCTAAGCCAAGCACAACAATTCCCCCATATAGCGATTTACAGATTGCGATAAAATCCGCCTTCTGGATCAGTCTTTGAAATTTGATAGAGGTTCCCATTGTCAATCCATGAGTTAAATTTCATGAGTTTTGGGCAATAACTAACGGAGATATTGAGAAACAAAACCTTCGGCCCCATTGACCGCAATGTTATCGTAAATTTGAAAGTGGTCCAGAATCCAGGATTTCTTCCGGATCACACCCAAAATGAAATAAGTTCTTCCTTTTCACATTTCTGACAACTCCTGAACATTTCATGAAAATCCATCCATAACCTTTTGAGTTATCTTGAACACAGACAGACAGATAAACGCCAGCAAAAACATGACCTCCTTGGCGGAGGTAATAAATGTTCTGAACCCAGATTCCCCTCAGACAACAAATTCACCCTCGCTCCAGTGTTTACATCTTGTGAACATCTTGATCTGAAGTAGATCAAGGGCCAATTCCAATTCCTCCCTTAACCCTCAATCTTAACCCTCCAAAGTAAGTGTCAGGGTTATCTTATGACTTAGAAATGGGACAACCTTTGAGTGCAGTTACGTCTTCAGACTGTGGGGGGCGGCCTGACACCAAAGCTACGTCCAGTCTGTTAAGAAAACGACGACGACAAAGAAGGGGAAGAAGATGTAGAATACGATAATACATTTACAGTGATCCCTTGCCACTTCGCGGTTTGAGTACCGCCATTTTAGTGCTTTGCAGATTTTTTTTCAGAAATATACAATATAATTACAATTTTTTTTTTTTTTTAATCGCAGAAACATCACAGGATGTTGTGTGTGTTCTCCCACGGTAAAGAAATGCTGTGAGCCAGCCTGGCCACTTTAAGAAGGTAGCCATGTGGGTAATGATGTGGCCTTATGGGTAATGTAGTGTGTGTGTCGTGGGACGGCAGAATGAAAACGGGGTTAGATGAAAAGTGTAGTGAGCATCAACAGCAGCCCAGCGTGTATAGATTTACATTCTCTGTTAACCGACAGGAGCCCAACAATACAACCTGTGTGATGTTACAAGTTCCTGCAGTACCAGAATAAAGTTCCCGTTCCATGCAGAGAAAACCAGACTTTTTGTTTTGTTGTTGTTAGCGTGTTAGCAGCTAATTACGAGCCAAAAATAGCACAATACCAGTGATTTATTTACTACGGTTCGGAGACCAGAGGCTGTGAAGGTAACAGAAACACCACAGTTGAGCCTTTGTCTTGTTTTGCTGCAGTGCCTCGCACTTTTTTGGGGTTTTTAAACATATTTTAAACATTATTTAGGCTCGGGGGGCTCCGGCTCTGGTTCGTGGATTTTGATCTTCGCGGGGGGGCGACGGTTCCCATTAACCGCGAAAAATAAGGGGATCACTGTATATGTATAACGAAGACAATAAGATGGTTTTATAACATTTAAATCTTAATTAAATCTTAACTATGAAAATACTTTCATTCGTAGATGGCTTTTTTCGGCACCAGCTTTTTCAAAGATGTTTTAGCGAAAACATGCAATGCCTTCTGGGTAGCCCTTACTCCCAAGGGTGGTGCTGGAGAATCTCAACATTTAGGGTGATTCAGCCCTCAAACTTGACTTTCTAAGAATCGGGTCAGCACTTGTACTTCATGGGAGCACGCATTAAGGGTTGAGATTGTGGGTTAAGGAAGGAATAGGAGTTCACCCCTAATATTGAATTTATTACATCTGGTGATGAGTTTTCCAGTGCTGCTCTGGAAACATGAAGAAAGTCTGAACTGAAGTGATTTAAATTTAACATCACAATGATACGAGCCATGAATCCAAATAAAATACATCCACGATGATTATCGATAAATAAAAACAGATCACACATTAAACCTTCAAACATAACAGCAGTGAGAACTGGGATGTTTATCATTTGAATTACTTTACAAACATGTAACCTCAGTGGCCTAACACTTTTATTCTCCACCGGTGAGAGATCAGGTGGGTCCTGAACCATCGTTTTCTAACGTTTTCTCTGCCTCTCTCTGGACCGAGAACACAGTCTAACGTAAGAACCGGCGCTGTGATACCAGACTCCAAAACCAGGATGAAGAGGCTCAGTGAAGGTGGCGTTGAAGGTGTGGAGGTGGACCAGTGAGTCGGAGGAGACGCTGTAGAAGGACAGAGTGCCAGCAGGGAAGTCCAGGTACACAGCTACTCTGTTGGAGATGAAGTCGGGGAAGGACGGGGAGGAGGAGAAGATGGACGTCTCTCTGTTGTCGTGACGGACAGAGTAACCAGCATCAGAGCAGTCCAGACTCCAGGAGTGATCGTTCCTTCCAAATACGCACCCGTCGATGTCTCCTCTCCGTCTGATCCCCCTGTAACTCACCGCGATGTCAGTCTCTCCTCTCCACTCCACCTCCCAGTAGCAGCGACCAGTCAGAGTGTTTCTACACAGCAGCTGGTGACACTTGTCAAATCTGTCTGGATGGTCCACGTATGACTGAGCCTCCTCCACATAGGACACCTTCCCGTCGTTGTCCGACATTTTGAGGAACCTGTTTGTTGTGTTTTCGTTCAGTGTGAGTTTACAGAAATCTGATGGAGAGAAAAAAAAAAAAAAGAATGAAATCAGCTGAAAAAAAACCTGTTTAGTTCCTGACACTCACGGTAACTCGTGACATTGAGAGACCACAACGAGTGATGGGACAGTCCGAGGACGGATGGATGCTTGTGTCTCCTTTCATAGATGGGATTAGAAACACACTCACACTTCCTCAGGCCCGGTTTCAGCCACTGGACTCCTGCAGGCTCCACCCTGAAAGAAGGTGGACTGTCAGAGCAGAAAAATCAACTGTAGATGTAAACGGTAACGACAGAAGTGGTGAGGAAGAGAAGACTTGAACGTAACCAAGCAAGAGACGCACAGCGTCGTAAAAGCAACATAAACTCAAAGCTTATTGGGTGATCCTCAGAGCTAAAAACTGCTCAGGCTCCTTTCCGTTAATAATTTACTTGGAGATGAGCTGTTTTTACCAAAGTACAATGTAGTGTTGTTGGGGCTCGTCTGTGGGGGTGTTAAAGGACATGTAGCTGGAAATTCTTTGAGGTGAGGTGTCAAGTGTAAGGTGTCAAATGTGCTTCCCGCCAACGGATGCGGTGATTCCAGTATTAATATTGGATGTCAGGCCCGATATCTTTAAATAGCTGGATTGCATATTAGATAATAGTGAACCATGAGGCTGGTATATTCACATCATTTCTGTGTGTTAACCATCCAGTCAAGCGGTTAGAAAAAAATGTTAGTTGGTTTTCTGCAATAATTTGCAGAATTAAGTGATAAGATCCTGCTTTTAATTTTTTTATTTCTATTTATTAGAAACCCTGACCTTGGTTTTTACCTCTATTTTACTGTTCTTGGCCTTGTGGGCAAAATCTACTTTTATCCTGGTCAGTGAGCATTGTGAGTACCTGCCATGTCTGTCTTGTGCTGTTGTAAAACCTGTTCATTGTTTTTGTCCTATGTTAAATTAATGACGGTAAAGGTTGTGTGTGAGATGCCTTCTCCTACTGCAAAACAAATCTACCTACGGGTATTAATAAAGTCAACTTGAACTTAAACTTGAATTTGAGATTTTCATCTCAGCCACCAGGATAAACAAACATAATGGATTTAAGCTGATAACAAACAAACAGTGTCTTTGTTTGACACTTTTTCATCCAGGACTTTAAATGTTTAATGGGTGTGGTCAATAAGGACACACACACACACACACACGAATGAATAGTTGTGTTATCAGCTCAAAATTGTGTTTTGGGACTTAGATGAAGATCAGATCATATTTTCAGGATAAATAAGAGCTCCTGTAATGAAGTAGCAGATGTCTACCTCCACACACTCAGATGTTGTGTGTTGTCCCAGCAGGTATATCCATACCTGAGAGTTTCCAGTCTGCAGTGTGGATCCTCCAGTTTAGCAGACAGAAGTCTCACTCCTGACTCTCCTGGGTGGTTGTAGCTCAGGTCCAGCTCTCTCAGATGTGAAGGGTTGGAGCTCAGAGCCGAGGCCAGAGAAACACATCCTTCCTCTGTGACCAGACAACCTGACAGCCTGCAGGAACAAAACATGACATTTCACATGTTTTGAGACTTCTGCAGAGCTTCTATGGTTACCTTGACCTCCCTTGAACTTAGTTAATCAAGTCAAAAAAAAAAAACAACTCATATTGAGTTTATGTTAATCTCACATTGTCAAAACTGACTAAACACAGCTGTTAAAGAAGTTGACTCCTCACCGAAGAGTTTCCAGTTTGTACCGTGAAGTTTCCAAACCAGCTGAAAGCTGCTTTATTCCTGAATCCAGCAGGTCGTTGTTACTCAGGTCCAACTTTCTCAGACCAGAAGAGCAGCTGAGAACTGAGGACAGACGTTCACAGCTTCTCTCTGTGAGGCTGCAGAATCTTAATCTAAAGACACAATTCAGCAGGAGCACAACAACACTTGATGAAACATTTTTATCCAGATTACTGGATTAAAAAAAAATACCCCAACAATCCACATGTCCCATGATTGTAGCAGATGTACATAGCTGAGTTTGGTCATGTTTTGTTCACTTTTGAAGCCAGTCCCCAATGGTCATTTCAGGAAGTGCACTTCTCAATACATTGGCATTTGGGTAAATTTTGAAAACTGGAAGGGAAATACATCAGACCTGGTGCAAATGTGGCCAACGTTAATTACAGTGGAGCAAAGACAGCATATTTTATTTTGCTCTGTCACTAGGCTACAGGTGTGACAGGGACCAGCAAGGTACAGGCCTGGAAGGAGGAGACGAATGCAGATAAGGCATCTCTCCAACCAAGCATGAAAGAAGTGGAGTGAAAGTGGTTTGATAGTTAATATTAGATATAAAATAAAATAAAATAAAATAAAATAAAACATTTCTCTACATGGAAAAAAACTCCATTGCAGACTGTAATTGGAGAGACCTCTTAATTAGGAACAATACCTGATGGAAACAGATTTCTTCACAGCATTCTAAGGTAAGCTTAAATCTTTTTATTTTGTATTATATTGATTTGGTATGCATTGTCTGATTTGCTTTTAACACACATTTTCTTTACTTTTTTTCCCCCAAGAATTTGCAATTCTAGTGACCTTTAGACGAGTGAGGCATGGATTTTTGGGATCATCTCGGCTATTACCGTATTTTCCAGACTATAAGCTGCTACTTTTGTCCCACGCTTTAAACCATGAGGCTTATACAGAGATGTGGCTTTTCTATGAATTTTTCTTCAGCCCTCAGGGGGCGCTCTAGGAGGAAGTGCAAAAACCAAAAAACAAACCAGGTAGTTAAAGGCTACTCTGTTTTTGTCAAGTAGCCTATGTTGGCTATGCTACTCTACATTCATTTTCTGAGAATCAATACCTATTATTGACGTGTATAAACGTCATATAAATGTATAAATATCAGAGTTTTGAACATCGTAGTTAGTGTCCCGATCCACCAGATGGCAGCATCGCCACGCGCTATAAAGCCGCCAAACATCTTATTTCTCAGCCTGGATACCGGCGCCTTATAGCCCAGTGCAGTGTATATGTGACAAAATATATTTTTCGTTTAAATTTTAGTGGGTGCGGCTTATATTTAGGTGCGCTTTATAGTCCGTAAAATATGGTAGGTTGGTATGGTAGGAAAATTCGCAAAGGGTGAATTATTGGTAGGAATGGGATTAAATTGTGAAATAATAGACCTATTCTGTTCCATTGGGGAATGTAAACAATGGCAGCCAGCTCTGTGTGCAGCTTATTTGAATGTAAACATAATTGGTCCCCTTTAAAAGAGAAGGAGAGTGGGAAGACAGGATAGGTGCTGTAAGATATTTAAACCAATTGAGTAAAGTATAAATTTAGGGTTTTAGTAAATAAGCAAATTCAGTAAAGAGGGAAGCTAGATGGAATTGTTCAAAAACAACTGGAATTATTCAGAACCAGCTCTAAAAGCCCGTAAGAAACCTTGGAGGCATTATGTGCGGCTGTTAATAAAATATTAAGATATGGAAAGGGTATTATAATGGATCTTTTCACGTACACGTGAAAAGCCCATGACCATGGTTGAGATAGGTGCAGGAAGTCGCTCGGCCTTGGCAGCAGTCTAGCCTTGGAGGGGCTTCATGGTTGTAGCCATGTGCAGAGTTCGTAAACAGGCTAACCTTGTGGGGTGTTTGATTGTGTCAGACTCCATGAACGTGGACCAATCATGTAAGAATATGTATATATGATTACGCATTCCATTGTAAGACCAGCCAGAAGTGCTATGTAAATGTGGTATTGTACGCCCTCATGAATTGTAACCAATCAAGATGTGTGAACTTTGTGAAGACTTTGGGGGTGGACGTGCGTGGCCAGCCAGGAGGCATAAAACTGAGGAGTGGAAGAATTCTGGGTTCTTCCGTCGAGGGTGTCGAGGAAACAGGACTGACTTGGGACCGAGCAAGCTAACCAACACCAAAGGAAATATTCAAAAGGATTAATTCTTCAAGAATAAAGAAACAACGCTCAGAACGGATTAACCATAATTTTCCCATCCTTGAAGGATATTTTTGGAGCCTTTTTGGATTTACCCTAGCTCACTGCTAGCCAGGAGGAGGAGCCCGAGTCGAGTTCCTTGGGCTCTTGGCCGGCACGATCACCTCGCTCCTCAGTAGCCTCGGAAAGCACAAACTGCCTATTTGCCAACCCCAACCGTCCTTGGATCAACGCAGATGAATCAATTAGTAAGCCACAGCTTTATTTTAGAATTAGTGATTGTATTATCAATGAATGCTGATGCTTAACTCTGCTAACCTGCGTAATAAATACAAAATTAACACAAGATGTCGTGGTGGACGTCTGTCCTCACAACTCCGCAACTTTGGGTGTGCCTCTGCATAACAACACAGATTCTGATTGGTTACTCTAGCCTTGCAAGTTTAGTGGCTTGCTGTCCAAGCCACTAAACTTAACCTAGCCGGTAACAAGAGCCCAGATCATAAGGGAGGAGCTGCAGTTAACGAATGTGGCTGATAACAGGCTGTTCCTTTAGGGTAGTTATCAGAGCAGGCAGGGTTGACATTTGGATGGATTGATGCAGTGAGAGCTAGGCGAATCTTTCCCGACACCAGCTTAAACAAAGTTGAGGAATTCTAGCGAGGTGAACCCCCCTAGATCGCATTTTCGGACCCGTAGGATGGAGAGCTGGTCCCGGTGACAGTTCTTCTGTTCTTCCTTTAGCTCCTTCAAACCCATTTTCCTCCCAGATGGCAAGATCATCTATCTCACCCCAATACCTCACCAATGCAGCCAGTTCTTCTTCCAGCCAGTAGGAAGAAGAACTGGCTGCATTGGTGAGGTATTGGGGTGAGATAGATGATCTTGCCATCTGGGAGGAAAATGGGTTTGAAGGAGCTAAAGGAAGAACAGCAGCTTACCATTTACCATGATGTATGGAAGAAGAAAGACGGGCTGCGACTGAACATGTAACTGGATGTGGTGCGGTATAAGGCGGATGCCAAGGAAGGAATGTACTGGCGGGGAAACGAGGAAGTGGACCGCTATGTACGAGAGAGGAGAATTGTCTTTGTCGGGATAGAGGAGTGGGACAGAACACCTAGAGGCCGGGTGGTCCCAACAGATGTGGTGCAGGCCGCACAGGAGGTGCTGGGCCATGCAGGCACGCTCCCCACACGGAGGGAATTGGAGAGGCAACAGTTCTGAATCGCCTAAAGCCAGATACGCCAGGTTCTCCGAAACTGCGTTGTGAGTGGGCAATGCAATACAGGGAGAAGAGGACAACAGGTTGATGGCCAAACCATCAAGAGTGCCGTGCCCCGGGGATCCGTCTGCATGGACGTGGCTGGACCCCTAGGGATAACAGGTAGGAAAGCAGAGAAATACCTGTTGGTACTGTTGGATACTATGTCAAGGTTGTGAGGTAGTGAATCCGGCCGGAAAAGCTGAATGGCAGCTGCATGGTGGGCATGTTAGACCAGGTTTGTGGTGCAGTAGGGGTGTTTAAGGAATTGAGGATCAACAACGACACATTTCTGGAACGCCAACACCCGAGGATGGAGCACCAAGATCCTGGGAATGGGGATGGCCTTGAACGACAGGCATCAGGATGTCAGACCCTCCCCTTCTGAGGAGATGAGTAAGCCACCCTTTATGTCACCTGATGGAGGGGGCGTGTCTCTGAGGATAAGAAGGCAGTCTCAGAATTCAAGGTGCCTGTTGTGTTAAAACTTGGGCATATCTTACTCATAAGCATACACTCAAATTATACTCTAATTGTGTTCTGGTGATGCAGTCAATTCGGTTGTTAAACAAAGCACTGACAACCGACGGAGGTGCAAAACAGAGTTTTATTCTCCAAGTCTGCATGCAAATTCAGAGAGGTCATTACAGAATGCTGGATGGTTCAGAATGACAAAGTCTCAGTAGGAAACAGTTGCCTTTAAACAGCACATGAAAACATCAGGACCTTGGATAAGTTCTCTAGACGTCTACGCATCAAAACTTAGCAGACTTGTCGGAGCCAGAACGATAACAAAACTGTGGCCTTCGAACACGCAGGAATCGAGACCAGAAGTCATGGACTCATGACACAGCACTTTAGCTCAAAATGCAATTTTTAACATAACAGTGCCATTGCAGGTTGGGCAGAGAGTGTGGATGAAGGCAAGGGATTGTCCAACCAACACTGCTGTGAAGGCCAAGTACGAGGAGATTGACATACTTCAACAAATACTCGACAGTAACACAGCGGGCTGAGGGTGACGTCCGGGAGCCATATGCAATGGAATGATGTGCCGAAATACACCATGAAGAGACCTGGCATAAGGGGCGACTGAGGTGGACCCCGGTCTTATGCACTTACGAGGGTAACATCAATCTGAAGACACCTCGGAAGGACTTCAGCATTCAGAGACTGGATTTGGCGGGATATTTCTGCACAGGGACAGAGCGTTATGGTAGACCTCAACCAGGAGGAGAAGTATCCAAGGGTGAGGATTTGGGGAACCTATCCGAGGGGGATGCCAGTGCGATCCCGCAGAAGATGGCAGAAGTCGACCTATCCCTGCCCAAAGTCATCACCTTGGATATTAAACACTACCTATCTTGGAGCGGGAGCTGATCAAACGTAGATGGGGACCCAACTATGTGAGTGCCCTGAGGGGAATCTATGTTGATGTCAGTGTGGGGCCCTATGTGATCTGGACAACTGATCGCCATATGTGCCTGGAGTTAGACCGGAGGGAGACTCAAGCGGAGCGATATGTGATTGAGAACCAACGGCTGAAGCTGAGGACCGGGGCACAGGAAAGTCCACCAGAAGCAGACCAGGTCCCGGTCAGTTGCGGGAGTATAAGTTGATCAAGGTGAGTGAAACCTTGGGGGCACAGGTTGCGAAGGTGGAGCTGTGGGAAAAGTGTGGACAGCCAAGAACAAGAACACATGTTTGACCTTAGAATCATTTACTTAGCTGCTGGCAAGTCCAAGTGGCAACATGACATGCAGGCAGGCACTCGTGCATTAGGGATCTTTGGCACTGGAAGGTCTCATTTTGTGGCCATTTTTGTGCAGGACACAGCAAGCCGGTACTATTTTTACACACCTTCTTGGGTTTAGGAAGTATGGTGCCACTGTTTGCACCAAACACTAACCACCATGGCTTAATGACACCAGTGGTGCATGGGTGGAGGTCTGTCATATCAAACCACTGACATTTTAGGAAACACAATTTGAAACTTAAATATGTGAAATCTGAAGTTTAAATATACTTGGTTTCAGACTATAAGTCAGCACTTTACCTCAATGTTTCAAGTTTACATTTTGGACTCCTTAGTCCGGTCAACAGATGCTTTAGTCCTGAATCCTTCAGGATGTTGTTGCTCAGGTCCAGCTCTCTCAGACGACAGGACTGAGAGCTGAGAACTGAAGACAGAGCTTCACAGGTTCTGTCTGAGAGGATGTACACACTGAGGCTAAAGTAAAAAAGATAACAAACACAGTGGTACAATATTATTATTATTATTATAATTATTATTATCATTGATTATGATAAGTACACATTTGCATACTTACAGAGCTTTGTTGGCGGCCTTGACCACTGGCAGCAGTCTCAGAAGGGCATCCTCAGAGATTGAGTACTTTTTGAGATCAAACACATCCAGATCTTCTTCTGAGGATAATAATAGGAAGACCAAAGCTGACCACTGAGCAAGGGACAGTTTATCTGTGCAAAGACGTCCAGATGTCAGAGACTGTTGGATCTCCTCCACCAGAGAGCGGTCATTCAGCTCATTCAGACAGTGGAACAGATTAATGCTCTTTTCTGGACACGGATTCTCATTTATCTTCTTCTTGATATAATGTGCTGTTTCCTTATTGGTCCTTGAGTTACCTTCTCCTTGTGTCATCAAGCCTGGTAGGAGTTTCTGATTGGTCTGCAGTGAAAGACCCAGGAGGAAGCGGAGGAACAAGTCCAAGTGTCCGTTTGGACTCTCTAAGGCTTTGTTCACAGCAGTCTTATAGAAATGTATCTCTTCAAATGTTTTTGACTCTTGTGAAGTTGTTTGATGTTCCTTGAACAGATTGACTCCAGAGTTGATGAAGGTCAGATGGACATGAAGAGCAGCCAGAAACTCCTGAACACTCAGGTGGATGAAGCTGAACACCTTGTCCTGGTACAGACTTTTCTCCTCTTTAAAGATCTGCGTGAACACTCCTGAGTACTTTGAGGCTGCTCTGATATCGATGCCACACTCCTTCAGGTCTGATTCATAGAAGATCAGGTTTCCTTTCTGCAGCTGCTCAAAAGCCAGTTTTCCCAGAGACTCAATCATCTTCCTGTTCTCTGGACTCCAGTGTGGATCTGTCCCAGATCCTCCATCATACTTGACCATCTTCATTTTGGTTTGAACCACCAGGAAGTGGACATACATCTCAGTTAAGGTCTTGGGCAGCTCTCCTCTACTATATTTGGTCTTCAGAACTTCCTCCAGAACTGTAGCAGTGATCCAGCAGAAGACTGGGATGTGGCACATGATGTGGAGGCTTCGTGACTTCTTGATGTGCGAGATGACCGTTGCAGCCTCCTCCTCGTCTTGGAGTTTCTTCCTGAAGTACTCCTCCTTCTGTGGGTCAGCGAACCCTCTGACCTCTGTCACCATGTCAACACACTCAGGAGGGATCTGATTGGCTGCTGCAGGTCTTGTGGTTATCCAGAGGAGAGCAGATGGAAGCAGGTTCCCTCTGATGAGGTTTGTCAGCAGGACATCCACTGAGGTGGACTCTGTAACATCTGTGAGGGTCTCATTGTTGTGGAAGTCCAGAGGAAGTCGACACTCATCCAGACCATCAAAGATGAACACCACCTTGAAGTCCTCAAACTTGTTTATTCCTGCTTCTTTGGTTTCAGGAAAGAAGTGATGAACGAGTTCCACCAAGCTGAAGGTTTTCTCTTTCAGCACATTCAGCTCTCTGAAGGTGAAAGGAAATGTAAACTGGATGTCCTGATTGGTTTGGTCTTCAGCCCAGTCCAGAGTGAACTTCTGAGTTAAGACTGTTTTCCCAATGCCAGCTACTCCCTTCGTCATCACCGTTCTGATTGGTTTATTTCTTTCAGGTGAGGATTTAAAGATGTCTTCTTGTCTGACTGTTGTTTCTGGTTCGTCTGGTTTCCTGGAGGCTGTTTCAATATGTCTGACCTCATGTTCTTCATGGACCTCTCCGGTCCCTCCCTCTGTGACGTAGAGCTCAGTGTAGATCTGATTGAGTAGAGTTGGGTTTCCTGTTTTGGCAATTCCCTCAAAAACACACTGGAACTTCTTCTTCAGCTTAGACTTCACTTTGCTTTTACAAACTGCAGAAAAATATACTGTATGAAAACAAAACATATCACAAATAACTCATCCAATATTGAATTATTCTTAATACTAACTGACTGTATGTATCTAAATACATCTGTTCAGACAATAATGATAGTTCCAATAATAAGGAAAGTTAAATCTTAGCAGAAATCCTCTTACTGTTTTGCAGACGGTCAGCTAAGATGTCCTGCTTCATTGTCCTCAGAAAGTGCAGTGTCATTTTCAGAAATAGCTCTTTGCTTCTCAGGTGTTTTTCATCTTTTCTATCAAACACATTCTCATTGTCCCTCTGACATTCTGAGCAGTTTTGGTCTGGACTCAGAGCCTCTTTGATAATATTCAGCTCAGCCTTCACAAAGCTGATAATGTCCGTTTCTAGGGTCTGAAAAAAATAACACCAAAGTCATGTGAAAAAAATTAAGTACATGCACTTTCATTTCAAATATTTTACTTGTCAAGATATTTAAAAAAAAAGAAAAAAGATCCTAACAATAGCCCATGACCTGTTACACTGTCATCATTCATTTGACAATGTGTGAAAAAGAAAACTAAGTACACCCTGATTGTTTGATTTGTAGCATATGCCAAGGAGGAAAGATGCAAGAAATAAACTTAACCAAGCAACATTTGCCAATCTTCAAGGTCTGAAAGTCCCAGAAAGTTCACCACAAGATCTACATATCATAGAGGAGTGAAATTATCCTGACATAAGCAAAAGAAATCCTGTAGAATTCATAATATCATCAACGAAACAGAGTTTTTTAATTAGTATTTCGCCATATATGGAGAAGAATATGATTATAATGATGATTGTTATAGTACTGCATTATGCTATGATTAAAATATTATTGATATGAGTGTCACAACTGAATGTTAATATGCGAACAAAAAAAAAAATCAAATGTGCAGGTACAGACCGTAAATACTGACTCCAGGTGTGCTTGATGCTGTTTGGCAGACTGATCGCTGGAAGATCCTGAGCTCTCATCATCATCTCTGTGAAATTAATCATGAAGAATCAGTTGGCAACAAGTCTGTCCAAATACTGACAAACACACAACACTTAAACTGAAACAACGGGTCAGTTTTGTCATTTTGCACCAATTGTGTTGTCACATACTAAGCTGAGGGTTTGGTCTCATGCTTATGTGGGTTAATCATGATATATCATGTTATATAAGAAGAAGAAGAGTGTAAACTAGTTTTAGGAACCAAAAATGCCACAAATAGTCTTGGCTCAGCCTGGTACTACTTAAAAAATTTCAGGCCAAAAAAAAAAAGATTAAAAGAAAAACAGATGCAAAACATATCATAGATGGTTTTTGTTTGATTTTAGTACAGATGTGGTGTCTGAACAATATGATCTTTACCTTTCATTTAAGTTTCTAACTATGTTCTTTAAGAATTTTAAAAGCTTGTGATCAGTTCACTGAGTTCGTTTTTCTGCCTCTCCAGGAATGGAGAGTACGGTTCATGGTTAAAGAAGATAAGAGCAAACTAGAGTAAAAGCGAATCTGTCACAGAGCGTTTGAATGATCACAACTGTGTTTAGCTAGATAAGGGTTGATCAATAATATAAAAAGCTTGTGCCTTCTTTGTTCTCAAAATTTCTCTCATTTGACTCAAAGGAAAATCCCAGACTTTGCTGCAGGAGTCTGTATGCCTTCTTTTTCTTGTAAATAAATATCTTTATGCATTTAAAAGTTGGCTTGGAGCAGCTTCCTTTATATCCTGACACTTGGACACTGCACGACAAAATCAAGAGAAGAAAAAGCCTCAAAATGTCACATCCTTTGTCGCTGTGAAGATCTACATCTTCTCCTGGCATCAAAAAACAACAACAGTGAGAGACATTTAGCATTTTAAAATGACCCATAGTGAAGGAACTTTATCGGGTCAAGGCAAGTGAGGCAAATAAGAGTGATGTACCAGAAAACATCTGTGGGCGTTCACTTCAATTCTGTGTAAAACACACGTGTCAAGCACAAGGCCCGCGGGCCAAATGTGGCCCGCCACGTCATTTTATACAGCCCTCGAGAGCTTGTGCATTATTGTCTTAAAATTTAAACCAATATCTTAAGACTTAAAATAAGCTTATACCGTTTTAAAGTGCATATTCACAATATACTACATCTCCCATAATGCATTTCATCATCACCCACAATGATAATGGTATCTCACCATGAGCAAGACATCAAGACGATTTTCAGAACTGATGGACTTCAGAAAAACCTCTACAAACTAACAGCAAAAGGTCCAATAATTGATGCTCAAGGAAGACAGTTTCATGAATGATGGGAAAATAAATACAAGTTTGTACCTCAAGGTGAAAACACAGAATGTCTTTTGTATTATGAGGCGGTGCCAGTCATGAAAGTTTATAATCTACGTTGGCATTTTGACAGCAAATACAAAGCTAGGTACGCTAAATTTGTCCTACAAGTCAAGCAAAGAATCTTTCAGTTGCGATGCTTCCTTTGCAAATGTGCCAGCTGTTCCATAGAAACTGAGTTTTGTTTCACAAAGCGAGGTAACTTAACTCCGAGCAAGAGGGTTTAGTAAGGCCCGCTTCTGAAACCGAGGTCATGGATACTCTTACGGACTCTGTAAACAGAACCTGTGGGAGAGCAGGTTTAATATAATAATTAATAATATAATAATACAGAAACAGTTATTTAACAATATAATAAGGTGAAGTTTAATTTTTTTTAATTTTCATTGCATTTTGTTACATTCATGCTGTCAGTCTGGCCCTTTAGCCATGATGCTGATGTGGCCCTCAGTGAAAATGAGTCTGACACCCCTGATTTAAAGGATTTGATCCCAGTCTCCTGAAAGTTACAAGTTCCCAATGTCAGAAGTGATTTTGTGCTCGTCCAGGTCACTAAATCCAGCTGCCCCAAAACCCTCAATGATTTTAGACCATTTTCTTTTACTTCAGTTTAAATGAATGTTATTGAAAGACTCCTGTGGTCAGAAATGTTGCAACGTATTGAGATTGTGCTGGATTCTGTCTAGTTTGCGTAAAGACTGAACTGAAGAGTGGAGGATCTTCTTTACTTGTCACACACACCACATCTTCAGATTAATGTGACCAGCTGCTGTTGCTCATCTGAACCAGTTACCCCCAATTTTTAACATGTTTACCTCCTTATTACCTCCACCAAGGAGGTAATGTTTTTGCAGGCGTTTATCTGTCTGTCTGTGTTCCAAGATAACTCAAAAATTTATGGATGGATTTTGATGAAATTTTCAGGAGTTGTCAGAAATGTGAAAAGGAAGAACTGATTTCATTTTGGCTGTGATCCGGAAGAAATCCTGGATTCTGGATCACTTTCAAATTTTTGATAAGATTGCGGTCAATGGGGCCAAAAATTTTGTTTCTCAATATGTCTGTTAATTATTACCCAAAACTAATGAAATATTACTCAGGGATTGACAATGGGAACCTCTATCAATTTCAAAGGCTGATCTGGATCTGATCCAGAAGGCGGATTTTATCACAATCTGTAAATCGCTATATGGGGGAACTGTTACGCTTGGCGGAGGTCTGCGCTCTCTCAGTGCTTTTCTAGTTTACTATTGTGTAGCATTCACACACCTATTTATAGAAGTGATTTTAGTTTTTTAATTGAACCATAACTTTTCATGATTGTTTTTTATTGCTGGCTTTAAAGGAGTTTTTAATCACATCATTTCTTTTGTCAGGTTTCTGTAATGTGTGCTCATCTCATGTTTAACCTGGCCTGACCTCAAACATGAATCTGAGACGTTTTACTGTCGGCTTACCTTGGATCATGAGTGTGTTGTTCTTTAAAGTCAGGAAGGTTAAATCTCGACTGGTCACTCATTAAAACAAAACAGTGAATGAAGGAACACTAAAAAATAATTCACCTCTCATCAACAGCAACTTCTTTTCCGAATTCATGAATGATGTTTTTTGACTGGTTGCTCTTGTAGGACACACAGCTTGGTGAAGAAGATTCCTGATGGATCCTGACATAAAAAAGACAAAAACAGTGATATGATTATGAGAAATACGTGAGAGCTCTGAATGATCCAAACTAACTTCCTACCTGAAAGCACTTTGTCATCTTTGATGATTTTTTTTTTATTGCTGGCTTTAAAGGAGTTTTAAATCACATCATTTTTTTTGTTAGGTTTCTGTAATGTGTGTTCATCTCATGTTTAACCTGGCCTGACCTCAAACATGAATCTGAGACATTTTACCTCGGATCATCGGTGCGTTCTTTTTTAAAGTCAGGAGGGTTAAATCTCGACTGGTCACTCTTGAAGGACGCACAACTTGGTGAAGAAGATTCTGGTTTGTGACAGGTCCTGACACAAAAAATAACAATGAACATGCACATGTTGTGAAAGTCCTTTTTGGATAAAAGATTGATCAAAAATATGGGCATCCTGATGAGTTTGAATGAACACTTCAAGTAACTTTCTGTTGAAAAGACC
Organism: Hirundichthys speculiger; assembly: GCA_018398805.1. Taxonomy (NCBI): domain Eukaryota; kingdom Metazoa; phylum Chordata; class Actinopteri; order Beloniformes; family Exocoetidae; genus Hirundichthys; species Hirundichthys speculiger. The sequence goes on along the minus strand of JAGFBZ010000283.1, from coordinate 130,174 downwards.
TTTCAACATCAGGTTGTCTGCAACCAAGAGGAAGATTCATCATCTGCTCACTCCTCGTGGACTCATCACCGCTGGGTTCAGGTTCAGGTCCCGGTTCTGAGCAGTCTGGTGGGTTCTGCTCCTCCAGGCTTCAACACAGATACACAACACATGGAGAGAATAAAGATGATTCTTATTGACTGAGTTATGTCATAAAGAACGATCACACATAGTTAAAGATGACTGTCTCACCTCTGAGCGTTGTTCTGGACCTCATGTTGTAGTTTAGCAGGAGGAAGAGCCTCCTCTTCGTCCTCAGACCGATTCATAGCAGAGCTCCTTTACATCAACACAACAACCTGCTGAGAGAGTTGGAACATTAGTTTCCCTTATTTCTCTCAGCCACATGGCAAACACACGTCACTGTGACTCAACACACACAAAAAAAAATCACTCATCCCGCAGTTTCCATGCATGGTAGAAATGTTTCTTCTTTGGGTTAACTTTTCAAGTATTGGGTCATTTGCACATAAATCTGTTTGGGATCAAAGGTGGGCTTGTCATCAGGAGCACCAGGAGCCACTAGACAAAAACAAGTACTACTGAAATAAGTATCCTGATACAGCGACTTCATCAGCTGACTCTCAAACTGGGATGGAGTCGAAAAAAGGTTTGATATGACTAGTTATGATCCTCCAAGACGATATGGGTCATGGTTGTCCCTGGTTTACATGGGATTGTTCCTGCCCTTTCTGTTGGTCAGACGCTGCAGACCAGAAATGTTTGCACATTAGTGTTGTGGGTTAAACCCTAACAGATCAATAATCAGTGGCGTGCACAGATAGACACCAGGTGGTGCTAGAGCTCTTGCATGTTGCTCTTTGGACCGAGCAGGTGTATGGGGTGCTGAATGTAAAAACTTGATTACAGTTTTCAAACTGATATATTTTCAATATTTAGCTAATTTTCTTTACATTTAGCTCATTTTACACACATTTGAGACATAAATTATTTAAAATTTTGGTTATATGTGAACGAAAATGAAATGTTAAATCTAAATGCTAAATCTAAATGTTAAATCTAAATCTAAATGTTAAATGATTAGATTTGATTTAACATTTAAATTTAGATTTAATATTTAGATTTAACATTGAGATTTAGATTTAACATTTAGATTTAGATTTAATATTTAGATTTAACATTTAACATTTAGATTTAGATTTAATATTTAGATTTAACATTTAACATTTAGATATAGATTTAACATTTAGATTTAGCATTTAAATTTAAATTTAACATTTAGATTTAGCATTTACATTTAACATTTAAATTTAGACTTAGCATTTAGATTTTAACATTTAGATTTAACATTTCATTTTCATTCATATATAACCAAATTTTTAAATAATTTATGTCTCAAATGTGTGTAAAATGAGCTAAATGTGAAGAAAATGAGCTAAATATTGAAAATATATCTGTTTGAAAACTGTAATCGAGTTTTTACATTCGGCACCCCATACAGGTGCCCTCGTCAACTTTAGTTGTTTTTTTTTTTTAAATAAAACACATTGAACACACACACACACACACCTGTGCCGTGCCCCGCCCCATCTCTTGGTTTGTCAGAGTGACCCAAATGTGCGTGGCAGCAGCACTGGACCGTCTGCAGAGCTGCAGTGTTCTCACCTACCAGCCACCAGCAGGTAACACATAAATTAATCCAGTGTATTGTTTGCCCCCTCAGCCTCAGTTACCAAGCTTATGAAGCTATAAGGTGCATTTATTTGTCTCTGTTGTGAAGTAGCCTTAAAGGAGCCATCTGAGGATGATGAGGAGACAGAAAATTCAGAGTCAAGTTCACTGTTTAGGGCCTTTTCCACTCATTTTATTGAGATATCTTAAAAGCTGTCCCTGATTTATTTTGTCAACACAAAGTGGTTTGGTGGAACTAAATCAGGCATGAAGCTGTATTAGCTAAATATATTATTTTGTACCAACCATAAGTTATTTCTACGTTACAACACTTGCAGTAATCTTGTATTTACATGAATAGGCTGTTATTAAAACTTTGACAATGATAAATAAATACCCTATTAAAATGTGTCTGCAGAACACAGCTCTGTAAGTTAGGCCATGGCAGATATTGAAATGAATATGCCATTATGTAAAATATGTACTTGTAATGTTTTTTTTTTTTTTCCAAATATCACACTGCTATAAGGCAGCCAGCAGTTCCACAAAATGTCTGTGCACGCCACTGTCAAAAATAGATCACAAAAAGTAAACAGAACAAAACACAGACTGTCAAACCCTCATTCCTCACTAAGTCATACAGTCCTACTGGTCACACTGGTGGTCGAAGAGAAACTATACAAAAAAATAAAAACTAGAAAAGCACTCAGAGAGCGCAGACCTCCACCAAGCGTAACAATTCCCCCATATAGTGATTTACAGATTGCGATAAAATCTGCCTTCTGGATCAGATCCAGATCAGCTTTTGAAATTTGATAGAAGTTTACATTGTCAATCCCTGAGTCAAATTTCATGAGTTTTGGGCAATAATTAACAGAGATATTGAGAAACAAAATTTTGGGCCCCATTGTTAACGAAAATTTGAAAGTGATCCAGAAATTCTTCCGGATCAGACCCAAAATGAAATCAGATCTTCCTTTTCACATTTCTGACAACTCCTGGAAATTTCATCAAAACCCATCCATAACTTTTTGTGTTATCTTGAACACAGACAGACAGATAAACGCCAGCTTTCTGGCGGAGGTAAAAACAGAAGCAAACATCTGCATCTATGTCTGACAGGCTGAACTGTTTCAGTGAGAGCTCTGTTCACATGAAGAAAAACAGTCCTCATGACTCATTAATCCTGTCTTCACTTACTTTGTTTTGTTTGTGGCTCTATTTTACATCTTATTTTTTTTATCTGCCACAGTTCAAAATTCAGCACCAGTCTGCCCAGATAGGAAATCATAACCCTGACATCATCATTCAGACTTGAATAATTCCCTTTAAACACCTGGGAAGTCTCCTTACGTATGCACAACTGTTTCTCTTTTATTTCATTTCAGCTTTTGACACAAAACCAGCTGAAGAAACAAATGCAGCCGATGATCAAAGTAATCACAACAAGCTGAAATTCAACACTTCCTGACCCAGAGGAAAAGAAAATTCAAAAAGAGATCTCAAAAATGTCTTATTTACTTCTCCTAGACAACTATGAGATCTGTGTGACACCAAACTGAGACTAAGGGTTATTTCTCCTGTGTCTCATCTTTTTCTCCAGAGCAATAAGATGCACTAAATCTCAAGTTAGTCTCCTTTTGAGTTTCAGAAGAGATCTCAACAAGCTCTGATATAATTCTCGGAGTTTCTCAACTTTTGTGTCTCTCTGTGATCTCATGCAGAGAAATCAGAGAGCTCTCTCCATAAACTCAATCTATTCTCATCCCAGCATCAGTTTATCCATCTCATACTAAGCTCAGGCAGAAGAAATGAAGAGCTCTCCACAAGCACTCATTGATTTCTCAGACTTAGATCAATGTTTTGGTTGTTTTTAAACATGGTGACTTTATTGTAATCCACATGATTTTTTTAAATGATGTATTACTGTACTCAGAATGAATTGATTGAAAATGTATGTTTGTAGGCTGCATAAGACCTTCTGCTTTTATATTAATTATATTTTTGTTGAATAACTAGTATTTCAATGCATGTTATTCAGGTCTTTTTTCATGAACCACATAAAATGTAAAAAAAAAAACAACAGTAATTTATTGGTAATTTGAGAGAAATAAAGTTACTATTTAAAGAATGTCCAGTATCATATCTTTTTATCACTTAAAAATACTACTACCGCTACCATTACTTCCAATAGCAAACACATTTGTGAAAATAGTTAGGAAATAACAATCAAAACAGTAAACAGAAAGCCACACTTTTTGCATTTGACATTTATGGAAATTTATTTTACAAAATTCCAACAAAAACCAGTATAACAATATGTTTTACATCTCTGTAAATTGGATGATCTCCAGTGTTTGTCGGGCTTTTGGGTTCTGTTCCCTCCTCTTGAGGGAACATCTAAAGTCCATTCTTCAACAAATTCAGGTAGGTGATCAACAAATGTATTTATGTGAAAAGGCTGTTCAGGCTCTGATTCAACAATAAGTCCAGAGTGATGCATCTCACTTGTGTGTCCATTGCACTGGGATGTATGGTTGGTGTTATGGAGGTCACGCAAATTTGTGATCGAAGAGTCTTCCAGATCTGCAATGTCATCAGCTTCCAGATTAGCGGAACTGGTCTCTTGCTCGGTGCGGCAGTTGTCTGACCTCAAATTGTTGATTCTAGAAAAAAAAATCCTAATGTATTTAGCAAATTTGTTTTCTCGTAGTAATGACTTGTTTACAACAGTTGTTGAAAAGCAGTATACTAGACTAGACATGTATATTTTTCACTATACTTCTGCTAAACACATTACTAATAAGTAGATTATTAAAGTGTTAATCATATAATAATCACCAACTTATCTTTCACATTATTTCGTTATTGGGGTATTATAAGGTTATTATATTTAATGAAAACAAAATCATGTAGAAATAATAAATGTAAAATAGGGCCACTCAACAATCAAAAAAAAATCTAACTAATTAGAGGCTTTGGAATTAATTAATTAAAATTAATCATAAAGACGTAAGTAAACGTATTGTTTTGAAAACGTGTAGTTTTATATACTCACCACTTACAGCAGCCGCATCTTTGTTTCCTTCAACGAGTTGCATTTGGCCAAACAAGTTGTGAACTTTGAACCCAGTCAATGATGCAGCCCAAACGTCAACATTTCATTGGCAGAGAGCGCCATCAATCACAAATACTGCATCATGATTGGTCAGTTGACATAGGTCCGACTGACTTACATTAACGGTTGGAGTGCGGTGAGATGCAGGACGAAGGAGCTGCTACCGGACATAAAAGACGGTAAGCGACATTTTTGTCTCGCGTAATTTGGGTAAAACTTTGTTACAATTTAAATGGCGAGTGTTTATGTTGGTTTAGATATTTTTTTGAAGAAACTGGTCTGCATATATGGCAAATAGTGACGCTAGCTAGTGAGGCTATATGCCTGGACCACATGTGGCCATGAACTTATGATTATCAAACGTTAACTGGTAACTTACTGCTGTAATATATTTATGTAAAGAATATGCACTTTGTTTTTTTTTTTCACAATTAGTGAAGTGACTAAATAATACTGAACATTGAAAAAACTTACAAATTAACACAAAATATGTGCAGAATTACATTGAAGTCATTAATGATTGTTTTTTTTCAGTATTATCCATGTTGTTTATACTAAGACTGCTCTAAACAAGGCTTGTTGTAAATGGTGTATGTTTATAAGGGAGTTCTGCAGGCAGCTGGACAGAGTTCAGTATCTCCAGCACACACCTCCAGCGTTTCAGAACTTAAACATAATACAAACACAATTTTATTTACTTATTCAGGTGTTAATTCTTCAGATTTCTGTGGGTGGTTAATCATATTTCATTACAGTGATCCCTTAGTTTTCGCGGTCAATGGGGACCGGCAAATCCGTAAACTGGAGCCGGAGCCCCGAGCCTAAATAATGTGTTTAAAATATTTTTAAACACCGCCGCAAAAAGTAGCGAGGCACTGCAGCGAAACAAGACAAAGGCTAAACTGTGGTCTTTCTGTTACCTTCACAGCCTCTGGTCTCTGAACTGTAGTAAATGCGTCTCGGCCAATCAGAGCTCAGATTCTAGAGTTCTGGTCCGTCTGCGTTTCTCTGTTGCTTACAGGAGGCTGTGAGTCATCGTTTAATGTTTCGTGGCAGCTGCGGCCTCTCGTCTGCTGTGGGTGGATTTTTGCAGAATTCAGCGATTATGTCTTGATTTTTTATTATAATATATTTCTGAAAAAAATCCATAATAACTAAAACTGTGCAACTCAAACTGCGAAGTGGCAAGGGATCACTGTATGTATGTATGTATGTATGTATGTATGTATGTATGTACGTTAGCGAATAAGACAGCAAGTCTGATTTGGTTTCCAGAATCTGGAGAGCCAGTTTTCAGTTTGCCTGAATCAAGAGAAGACAGATCGTGGAAGCCATGCATGGCAGAGGTGGAAAAATTATTGGAGGAGAAGGCCAAACTGCAGGATGTGCTGTGCAGTATAAGTAAGTACATTTTGTCTTTCTGTTGCAGTTAATTGTTGACTTAACACTATTACTTTTTTCCCATCATGAGATCTCTTTTATTTTATTTTATTTTTAACTAGTCTCTTCTTTTTCTTTAGTTTATTTTTGCTGCTGTGTCCCTGTAAGGTAATTCATATTTTGTGTCACAGGTGGTCAAAACCTCGAGGCCCTAAAAACCTTCCTGGACAAAGTGGAACAGATCCAACCTCAGGCTGATGTTGGGGTTCCAAACAAAGATCTGGACGCAAGAGCTGTATCCAGAAAGTGGCCTGTTCGTGTCTTCTACCCGCCTGGCTGCAATACATGCAGAAGCAAAGAAGGACTGCCTCAGATTGTTCCATCTTCTTTTGATGAGTTTTTTACTGCAGAGGAGTGTCGAAATGCTGTGGCCTTTGGGAAGCATGGGAAGGTGCCAGATGGAAAGACAATCCTGGATACATCAAAGTCAGTAGGATTCTGAGTAAGTGCATGCTTATAGTTTATGGAAATATGGAAAGGTTGTAGAAATCCATCCTTAAAATACATAATGAAATGAGTTTGTTATAATTCTCTTTTTATTTCCAGTTTGTTTTCCCCTCTTTCTTCTGCCCCTTCTCACATTCATCACAATATCTGGCCAAATTTGGCATAGTTTCTGATGTGTTAGAGCCCCATGTATCACATAACTACATTTAATGTTTTGATTGTTTCAGCGACCTCACAGTTTTACTGAATTTTCTCGTGTGAACCATAGAGATATTTCAATGTGAATTTTGTGACATCGGGATAAAAAACACTCTCATTACTGTCATTGTAACTGCTGTTACATTATGAAATTTGTAATTTGTGCTTTCTTTTCTCTGTTTTTTTTTCTTGCAGCTTACATCATGCACTGTAGTGTCCTTAATGGATGGACACCAGTCTAGAAAAGTAAGGTTAAAAAAGCCTTTATAAACAAATGCCGCATCAGGGCCAACAAGCTTTAAAGAATTTCATGCAGCATACTGTTGAAACCTGTTGAACTGTTGACCGTGTTCAAAAAAGCCCTGAAGTTGTAAAATGTGTGCATGGTTTGTGTTTTAAAGTTGTACTGATAGTGCTTAAAGCACCATTGGAGATGTTTCTATTTAAAAAACATAGTTTTATTTAAAAGAAACACATTTATTGTTCAGGTTACATAATGATGTGATGTCATAATGTTGAGAATACTTTTTTGTCTTTCTTTCTTTAACTTTATTATAAACATTATTGTTAACATCATTATAGCTACTTTTAAATAAAGATCCAGATTACTTCCAAAAGGGAAATCAATTTGTCTGTCATCTCATTTAATATAGAATTATAAAGCCTGATGCCTGTTGGTGTGTGTGTGTGTGTGTGTGTATACATGTATACATATATATATACACCACAACATTTTAAGTGTATAGTTAAGTTGCTGCTGTATTTGTAAGGTGTGTGTGCGTGTGTGTGTGTGTGCGTGCGTGTGTGTGTGCACCATATTGCTCTATAGTAGCTCCAGTATTGCTCATTTTCTTCTCCAAGGAGAAATAAAGGAGCCATTAAAAACACTGAATTGAGATTAGCAAGGTATCTCCCTTAAGTCTCAAGTATGACTCCCTCTATTTACTCTGTCTCACCTATTGCTCCTAGTGAATTTTAGGAGAAACATATGAGAAACATTTTAGACAAAATAGAAACTAAAATGAGGCTGAGATGAGAATCTCAAATTTGTCTCCTGAGCTATAGAAGAGCAAGCTTTGAGCAGTAAAATTTTCCTCTGGGGAAACACCACAGACTTATACAACCTTGTAGATTTCACAACGACCAACGGTTTGAACCTCAAAGTCCATTAAACCTACCATCGAGCAGAAAGCAGCTACATTTAATGTAATGAGATTTACATTTCCTCCTTAAAAAGCAGATCAAACTACTATGAAGTGTTCAGCTGCTCCAGCTAAATTATTCCAGAGAAAGTTACAGAGTAAATATGAGATAAAACACTCACATGTGAGTCACACGGTCCAGACTGTTGACGTCAAACACTCACTGGACACCTGAGGACAGAAAACTCTGAGGTACTGGATCGCTCAGACCTCCTACAAACAAACTTTATCATACAGGATACAGGACGAACCAGTCTGACTGGTTCCTGCTGATTTGTTTGATTCAAGCCTGCACATTACAAAGAGTTGTTTCATGTTTTTATCTTTTAAAGTCATGACTTTACATTATTTTTATTTTTAATATTTTCTTGTATCCCTGATTTTTTTTCCGCAAAAGGCCTGAATATTGATTTATTTATTTTCTCAGTTTTGCACAGTCTGTGTAGCTCCAACACTCTCAGGAAAAAAGGTTTAACTGCCCTCCTGTGGCCACTGTCGGTTACTACAACTCCAAATAGAGTCCTGTTGGCTTCACTGAGCTGCGACCTTCAGGCCACCAGGAGAGACCAATCATAAGACACTTAAGATCATCCAGACATTTGACCAATCAGAAAAGATTTAGGACAATATCATTTCATTTACAGAAAGTACCGTTGTTCATAACATTTCACTTTATTTACTGAGTAATTACACACTGTTTGGAGCCATTATTGTTGCGTAGCTCACATCAGTACGTTTATGAGCATCAGTGTAGCAGTTCTCTGAGCCAACAAACCCAGACATGTTTTCAGGTCTTTGGTATCATCTCAGATCCAGTTCAAGACAGACAGAACTGAGTCCAGTTCTGCTGGAGGTTTTTCATCCCTGTTCATGGATGCAGGATTTCTTCAGGAGATGGAGAGAGAGCAGGTATTTGTTGACAGTGACTGGAGTTTGCATTGTTACACCATGCAGGTTTCTGATCACATCGCTTTGCTGATGTTCACTTCTGTTTACAGTAAAACACGCTCCATGGTAGTAAAAGGATTCCAGTTATACCAATAGTAGCAGAAAGTCCAAACCACTGACGTGGTCTTTGAGAACAACGAAGGACCTACAATTACATTTTAACAGCTGACTGAGACCTGGTCTGCAGGATTACCATGGAGAAAGAAGATGGAAATCTGATCAAAGTTGTTCATCATCAACATGTGACTGGAGGTCTCTTCTTGTTTGTTAAAACCTGAAACAGGAAACTGTCATCAAGAGTCTAAACAAGAGTCATTTATTAACACAAGGATAGTGTATATGTATCTCACCCTGTAGACCAGTTGGAGGTTTTTCTTTGTCCCTGTTTAGTAGGTTTTAACAGGTTTTTAACAAAAACAAAAACACATCTGGCTCATATTATACATGCCGGTTCCCGAACCTCAGGATCCATCTAACGTTCAGCACCAGAGTTGTATAACGATCAAACCTTACCAGATAATGTCCTAAACCGGTCTGCTGTCTGGGAGGTGGGACACAACTCAAGACACAGATTAGTTCAGAAGGTGGATTAAACATTTCTGGGTAAAGGTGTGTCGGCAACAGGCAGTGACTGAACCATAAACAGGATGGTCGGACAAAAAACAATAAAATAGTTCAAAAACACTAAATAGTTTGAAGTAAGTAAGAAGAAAAAAACGTTTTAGAACAACAGGCCTCTCACTACATGATCCAAACATGGAGAAAGTGATGAGAAAATACACAATCTGGAGCTGAACAAAGGAAAAGGGCTCGTAAATACACAAATAATGCAGAGGTAATTATTCAGACACAAGTGAAACACATCAGGGAGGTAAAGCCAAATAATTTATCTGAGTTCAATGTTTCTTGTGGTATAAAACATCTTAACACTCTAACTAGCAGAGTGAATTATCTGAAAACAATGTTTAGTACAGCTGAAACTGTGCTGAGATTTAGGGATAATTTAGAGACAAGATTTCCGATCTAAAGAAGTATTTTTCACCATTTATTGAAAAAAAAAAATGTAGAGCCGCTGTATAGTTGTAACTCTAAACTTCCAAGTGAACAACTTAAAGAGTTTCTTAGATGAGAATTGTGTTTTTCTCAATACCAGTCTGGTTTCAGGCAGCGTCACAGTACAACAACTGCAGCTGTCAAGTTGTTAATGATATAATTGGGTCACTGGACTGCAAAAGTGCTGTGCCTGCACTTTTTATAGATTGTCCAAAGCCTTTGATACAGTAGACCATGGAACTTTAGCAGACAGGCTTCTGAACTGTGGTCTTCTGAGCTGTTGGTTGGTTCTCCAACTAATTATCTGGGAGATCACATCTGTGCAGGTTGCGGATCCTCCTCCTCTGTTCTCCCTGAGCGGAGTGGTGTGCCTCAGGGCTCTGTTCTGGGACTTCTGCTATTCTCCGTGTACATAAATGACCATTGTGTAAATATTTCTAATGCTCATTTTCACTTTTATGCAGAGATATTATTATTGCACGTCACCCTCATTAGTACAACCTTGGGACATCTTCAGTCTGCTTTCGATATCATCCAGTCCCATCTGTCTCATCTGAAATTGGTGCTCAATGCGAAAAATCCAAGTTTATATTGTTACAAAAACCAGAAAACCGACAGGTAATGTAAGATCACAACCACTCAAGTACTGAATTGAAAGATCTAAATCTTAGAAATTTTTAGGTTTTGTTATTGAAAGAATTAGTCTTTTAATCTGCACATTGAAAATCTTGTTGCCAAATTAAAACTTAAACTTGGGTTTCTTTTCAGAAATAATCATGTTTTTCTCATCAGGTACGTAAACACTTAATTTCACAACTTTCCTTCCATTGTTGGATTATAGTGATCTGCTCTACCCCTCCTGATATCTACGAGGAACTGGACTCTGTTTACCACTGTGCTCTCCGTTTCATTACTGGACTCGACCATCCCCTCATCACTGTAACCCGTATACCACATCTGGATGTCCATCTCTGTACACCACACCTGGATGTCCATCTCTGTATACACCATCTCTCTACACACTGGATGTCCATCTCTGTACACCACACCTGGATGTCCCATCTCTGTATACTACATCTGATGTCCATCTCTCTACACCATCATCTCCATATGTCCACTCTGTACACCTGGATGTCCATCTCTGTACAACCACATCTGGATGTCCATCTCTGTACACCACACCTGGATGTCCCACACCTGGATGGTATACTAGGATGTCCATCTCTCTACAACCACATCTGGATGTCCATCTCTCTATACCACATCACCATCTCTGTATCCACATCTGGATGTCCATCTCTGTATACCACATCTGGATGTCCATCTCTGTACCCACACTGGATGTCCATCTCTGTACACCACCTGGATGTCATCTCTGTACATCTGGATGTCCATCTCTGGATGTCTGGATGTCCATCTCTGTACCACCTCTGGGATGTCCATCTCTCTCTCACCACATCTGGATGTCCATCTCTGTACACCCGCAGGCTTTCACACTGGCTCACCTTTTTACAGATCCATACTAGGACTGCTCCCATCATATCTGTGCAGTCATATGACCCAAATGCAAAGCCACTACGCTCTCCGTTCCCAAAGCACCTGACAAATGCAGGTTCCAAATGTTCAACAGAGTTTGGAAAGAAAGCTTTTAAATATGCTGCTCCATCCTTGGAATAATTTTGAAAAGGAAACTGACTGAACTCATTACTCTGGGTGAATTTAAGTCAGCTCTGCAGGAAGTTCCCTCGATGGGTGTAATTGCTTTAATTGATTTATTCTGATGGTGCTGATTGTTTGTTGATTTGTTTTGTCTGATGTCTTTTTAACCAACTGTTGCCATTCTTGGCCAGGTCTCTCTGGAAAAAGAGATTTTAATCTCAATGAGACTATTACCTGGTTAAATAAAGGATATAAATAAATAAATAAAAAAGAGTGCTGCAGTTGCAAACAGTGACCACTGGATGGCGCGCATTTACCAAATCTGCCGTTATCGCTCCCCCATTTGCACTTTTACTCCATTTTATTTTTCACTCATTAAAAACATAAAACTGATCATTAAAGTAACAGTTCATGTTGAGTAAGATGTAAAAGTCTTTATTTATTGAGAAATGATGACAGTCTGGGATTATTGGAACTGCTGTTGAAATTATGCTTCAACAGAAAAAAAAAGAACAAAGTCAATCCAAAGGTAGTTTAGTCGTTTTATCCAGAGAAGAATAAATAATGACATGTAAAAATGCAGTATGAATAAATACAAACAACTAAACTATATATATAAAAGTTTCATTCACACTGACAGCAGACTAATAACTAGTAATAACAGTGAGATCAGGTTTCCATGTTGGAGGTGGAGCTGCTGGAGAACAAGATACTTATCTTCGACAGGTGAGCAACTCAGGCTCAGCTCTGAGGCTGTGACTCAACGAGCCGATAAAGAAAACTACTCTGAAACTGAGCAGCTCCACATCATGATAATATTGCACATCCTTGATACGACATGATGATTAAACAACAGACTTCCAGGTCCGCTGTAATTCTGACTGCTACAAGTCAGTCCCTCAGCTACCACTTTTTACAATGACTTTATAAAAGTTCACTATATAATACTGACTGATAATAGTTTATAAAACAGACAGATTTAACTGCAACAAAAATAGTGATGACCATTGAGAAGGTGATACCTGATAACATCAGCTGTGGTTTGATCCTGAACAGCCCCAGGTCTCCAGTCAGCTTTGGGAGCGTTTCTCAGAACCTCCGCCTACAGGAACACAGCCCACCAAACTTGCAGGTCGAAAAGACGCAATGACGTCATTTTAGGCGGTCCGTCAGAGACCAGATCTCGACGTCTATGGAACGTAGAAATAGGTCGAAACTTCGACGTCAAATATGACCCTTTTAGACGTCGCTATGACGTAAGAATCTGGACGTCATATTAAGACCAAATATAGACTCGGCTCAACGTGCATAATAGGTCGAGATGTAGACGTCATTATTGGACTTTTTTCGACATTTGCGACAACCGGCTCCCGCACTGTGCGCGCGCAGTGCGCTTCTGAGCCGCAAGGAAGCGCTTAAACACGCGCAGACACTGGAAGTGATTGTCCAACGAGGACCTCATTTCGACGTTATATTGACGTCCACAAGTGCTCCCTGGTCACCAAGTTCCAGACACCTTATGCCCAAGTGATTTTTTCCCCGCCTGAGAAAATGAACTTTTATCCCCACTTTTATTGCGGGGGAGAGGCTCCGCATTGTGCGCGCCGCCGCAACACCACACCGCCGATCGGACCTCATCCCACGTTATATCGACGTCCTTATGGACCATCTGGACACCTGTCACCACGATATGAGACTCAAATTATCTCACACTCCACGTTGTTGCATATCACAGCTGACTGTAAAACACCCTCTGCTGCGAGGTAAAACCCTGGTCCATGCTGAATGTGTTTAAGAGTATTACTGGAAATGTAGTATTTTGAGGGTTCTCGTACAAATTCGGGGTTAAATGAATTATATAATGTAATTAAACATTTCAAATAAGTGTTTGTATTTTTCCTCCCATTCGTTGGTTTTAATATTGAAAACAAATTTTTCAGGTTATACTGCCCCGCATACCCTTCCACATCCCACCATCATTTCATCTTTCAGTCTCTGAAACATGAATACTTAGATATTGTCACGATACACACACGTCTGGGTCACTCGTCGTGGGCTTTTTTTAAATCCACAGGTTATTTTCCAGAACCAACTTGCTCGGCTGTACAACTCGTTCCCCTGCCTAACATAACTCACACTAAGTCACTACGTACGTTCTAAGCACGTTCTCACATTACATCTCCCCCTTTTGAGATAATAACTTAAAGATATGTTTACCATTACTGGCTGCATTCAGAGTAACTTTACATCCAAATAAACAATAATTCCCCAATTATAGGTTAAGGTAAACTCATTCTTATTCACAACAAAAATCTATTTTTACCCAAGGCATTTTTTTTTCTCTTTTCTGGAAACTACTCATACCACACTGTACTGTAGTTATTGTAACCATCACATGTACATTAACCTTAGTGCATTGGAACATTAACTGCCGAAAACCTCTTTCCCTTCTTTTTCCCTTCTCCTTTCCCACCCTCTCTAACTAACCCGTTTCACGTCAAACAATAATAAACCTGAGAACACAAAAAACTATGCATTAGCAAGAGAGCAGTCATAAATTAATCATTGACCTGAATCTGAGAGGTGGCTGATTTCACGGCCCCTGAGGTCAGTCTGGCTGAGCCACCAGACAGAGCACCCGTGCCGGTGTACTCTGTGTAGTCTAGTTCAGAGGGCCGTGGTGATACTCTGTGGCCCCTGGTGACCATCACAGGATGTGGACTGCTGATGGGTCGTGTTGGNTGATCAGGAAACTGCTATTTTCAACTGAGGAACATCTCCAAGCTGAGATCACTGGTGTCAAAAAGTGGAACTTGAGATGATTATTCATGCTTTTATCTCATCCCGTTGGATTATTGTAACAGCCTTTTTACATGTCTCAGCCAGAAAAGAAATTCACCGCCTCCAGTCAGTCCAAAATTCTGCTGCAAGACTTTTAACCCGCACCACTAAAAGGGCTCACATCACACCGGTTTTAGCAGAACTACACTGGCTCCCAGTTCATTTTAGAATTAATTTAAAATTTTAGTTCTTACCTTCAGAGCTCTAAATGGCCAAGCCCCTACATACATCACCGAGCTGCTAAAACGGTACTGTCCTACTCGTTCCCTCAGATCCGACAATCAGTTCCTGCTGGTCATCCCCCACACTCGCTTTAAGACCAGGGGGATCGAGCCTTTCAAGCAGTGGCCCCCAGACTATGGAACTCGTTGCCACTATCCGTTCGCACTTCAAGCTCTGTGAGGCTTTTAAAAAAGCAGCTGAAAACCCTGTTATTCAGGCAGGCTTTAGTTAGGTGTGGGGTTTTATGGTTTCATGTTTTTATGTTTATTTGTTTTCTATATGTTTTTATGCTGATATGAAATTGTATTTTATGTATGCTTTTATTTTTACTGTGAAGCACTTTGTGAATTCTTTCTGTGAAAAGTGCTATACAAATAAACTTTACTTACTTACTTACTTACTGCGACCTGCAATGAAGACCTGCTTGCTAAATGTGACACACACACACTGACACCTGCTGATAACATGTCACACAATTCTCTGCCATCTGCAAACTGCAATGAAGATCTGCTTGCTGAGCTTTCTGGCACCATCGAGCGGTTGGAAAAAGGTACTACACCTCTGACATCCAGTTATGTGAAACTTGGGCATGCCAGTTTTAAAAATTTGCCCCAAATGACATTGTCTATTTCTGATTCCCCAGTAACTTTTTTAGTTGACACAGGTGCGACGATTTCTGTTATTCGGGAAGCAGATCTGCCATCTGCACCGAAGTTGAGTGGCAGATATGTCCATTCTGTCTCTGCCACGGGACACGTTGTCCGTGAGAATTTTACAGTCCCACTGGGCTGTACCGATACTGATGGTAAGAAATTTAAACACTCATTTTTGTTCTCTTCACATTGTCCTGTGTCATTATTAGGACGTGATCTGATCTGTGACCTGGGGTTATCACTTGTTTCAACGCCAGAAGGCCTCAAGGTAACTAAATTAGATTTAAATGATGTTCACTCGTTTGTGCAGTTGTCTGTCAACGCCCCGTTGTATGTGTATAATTGGAAGCTCCCCGTTGGTGAAATCACCAGCCATCTGCTACAGGCAGTGCGCGGGGTCGTTTCTCCCACAGGGACTGAGTTTGCCCCAAGCGGTTCAATTAATTGTACGTCACATTTGTCCCTGGGGCCTGATGCTGTTTACGAACAGCAATGGTACCGGGAGGGGACAATTTGTGAGAGATTGATAACACAACATCTGTACTGGTCAACGCACAAAAGCGTTGTCAGTGACCTTGACTCAGAGTCAGGGAAAATTGTTTACTGCTTGTGATTGCTCTGATGTGCATTATGATCTGCCTGCAGGGCGATGCAAATGTTTCAGGCGACTGCGGCCACATGTGGCCCTCTCAAAGGGCTTTGATGACACCTGGACTGACGTGGGCTCCTTTCTGACTGACTGTGTGGAGGCAGGTGACTGGGAGGCGACTCCTGACCCAGCTGTTTTTTACAGTGCCGGCAGAAAAGCATATCGTATGCCGTTCGTTTTGGGGACACACGTGACGCGGTGTGTTCACCTGATAGAAGATATGGATTTCTGCCTGCTTACTGATGTTGAGTTTGACCAAATACCAGCGCTCCAGAGCGTCCCATCGACGTTATGGGCAAAAGGTCCACACGATGTAGGGTTAATCAGAAACATTGAACCAGTTGTGATTACACCAAAGTCTGATTTTAGGCCGTGTCAACAACAATATCCGTTAAAAGCGGAGGCGGTGATGGGAATTACACCTGTTTTCGAATCTCTGCATGCCGCAGGTGTGATCGTCCCGTGCCCTGACTCTCCTGTCAGAACTCCGATTTTCACTTGTTGTGAGTCGTGAAAATGGCCAGCCGACAGAGTGGCGCTTCGTGCAGGACCTGCAGGCCGTCAACAAGGCCGTGCAGGCCCGGGCGCCATCGGTCCCAAATCCATACACTATAGTTTCACAGATTCCTAGTTCAGCTAAATGGTTTTCTGTTGTTGATCTGGCTAATGCTTTTTTTCAGTGTTCCTGTCCATCCTGACAGCCAGTTCTGGTTTGCCTTCAATTTCAAAAATGAGGCCTGGACGTTTACTCGTCTGTGTCAAGGTTATTGTGAATCACCGACGATTTACAATGCTGCTCTGCGACGCAGCCTTGAACCTTTGGAACTGTCCTCTGGGACAGTAATGCTGCAGTACACGGACGACGTGTTGTTAGCGTGTCCCACACAGCAGCAGTGTGAGACCGACACGATCGCTCTTCTTCATCACCTGGCGAAGGAGGGCCACAAGGCCAGCCTGTCAAAGTTACAGTTTGTGAAACAGCATGTGAAATTTCTGGGACACTCTATTTCAGCTGATGGCAGATCGTTGTCACCGAAGCGGGTTGAGGCGATCCAGCGTGTTCCCAGACCTCTCACAAAGAAACAGGTGATGTCTTTTCTAGGAATGTGTTCATACTGTTGGATGTTTATCGTGGGCTATGCGGAGTTGGAGGCTCCCTTGACTGCCCTCATCCATGGACAAGGGCTGGCTGCACACGATAAGGTCAGTTGGACACCTGAGGCAGAAGAGGCTTTCCAGCGGCTGAAACGGGCCCTCCAAACCACTCCGGCCCTGGGCCTGCCGGACCCCATGCGGCCCTTCACGCAGACAGTGAGTGAAAGGGAGGGGTTCATGACATCTGTTCTGTTACAGGAACATGGCGGGGCGTTGAGGCCTGTGGCTTATTTCTCTGGTAAGCTGGATCCAGTTGCGGCTGGGCTTCCCCGTTGTTTGCGGGCTGTGGCTGCTGCTGAGAAAGCCGTCTATGCTTCACACGATCTGGTAGGTTATGCTGATCTGACACTGTTGGTTCCGCATGCTGTGTCTATGATCCTGTTGGAGCAGAAAACATCACATTTGTCTGCTGCTAGGTGGCTTCGGTATCAGACTGTTCTCCTTGATTTACCAAACATAACTGTGAAGCGCTGCAGTGTTTTGAATCCAGCCGCTCTCATGCCAGGTCCGGAGGACGGCGAGCCCCACGACTGTGTGGCTGTAATTAATGAGGTTTCCACCCCGAGGCCGGATCTTCAGGAAACGGCTCTGGTAAATCCTGATTTGATTCTGTATGTAGATGGTTCAGCGTTCAGGGATAAGCGCACAGGAAGGAACAGAGTGGGGTTCGCAGTCGTGTCAGACCATGAGGTTCTGGCATCCGGCTCCCTGCCGCATCAGTGTTCGGCCCAAGCAGCTGAACTGGTGGCTTTGACTGAGGCATGCAGATTGGCGAAGGGGAAGAGCGTCACGATTTACACGGACAGCAGGTATGGGTTTGGTGTTTGTCATGACTTTGGAGCGATTTGGAGATGTGGGCGATTTCTGAAGTCCGACAGGAAGCCTGTCCTGAACGCGGATAAGGTGAATGCTCTCTTGGAGGCCATTCTCCTGCCCAGTTCCATAGCTGTGTGTAAATGTCCGGCTCATGTTAACGGGCCTGATCTTATTTCAGCAGGCAACGCTCGTGCGGATGCGGCTGCGAAGGTGGCTGCTCGTTCTCCTGTTAACTATTCCCTCGTCTCTGCAGTGGCTTCCCCAGGGAGAGATGATGTGGTCACGTCTCTATGTGCGATGCAGACGTTCGCTTCCCCAGATGAGAAACGGTTGTGCGGCGGGCCGGCTGTGGTCTGGTTGGTGGCGTGTGGCGTGCATTTTTTTCTCCCATTTTGCTAGGCTGACTCACGGGT
This sequence comes from Hirundichthys speculiger, assembly GCA_018398805.1. Lineage (NCBI taxonomy): Eukaryota > Metazoa > Chordata > Actinopteri > Beloniformes > Exocoetidae > Hirundichthys > Hirundichthys speculiger. Next base: position 111,689 of record JAGFBZ010000283.1, on the reverse strand, counting down.
TGGACCATGCAGCCCCGGGGGTCATGCTGTCGACCTTGACTAAGTACTGGTTCACGAAAGGGTTCCTCTCTTATGCGCAGAGGCTCTGCAGCTCCTGTGTGATCTGTGCTGCCCACAACGCGAGAGGGGGAGTGAAGATGCCGCTGGCTGCTCATCCGCAGCCTGACAGGCCGTTTGAGTACATCATGCTTGATTTCGTTGAACTTTCTCCTTGTGAGGGGAAGAAGTACTGTTTGGTGATTGTTGATATGTTTTCGAAGTGGGTTGAGGTCTTTCCTTCCTCTAAGGCTGACAGTTCCACAGTGGCGAGGGCTTTGCTGATGGAGATTTTGCCACGTTGGGGAATTCCATCTAGGATCTCCAGTGACAACGGCACCCACTTCGTGAACAAGGCCCTGGCGCAGGTAGGAAAATATTTGGGGTTTAGCCTCAAGAGACATTGTGCCTACCATCCTGCCAGTGGGGGTGCTGTTGAAAGGGAGAATGGTACTTTGAAGTCTAAATTGGCAAAGTGTTGTGCAGAAACAGGTTTGTCCTGGCTCAAGGCTCTACCTGTTGTGTTGCTGTACATGCGGATGCGTGTGCAGTCGAGGGCTAACCTGAGTCCGTTCGAGATCCTCTTTGGCAGACCACCGCCGATGGGAGTAGACGCACCAGATAAGTGCATCTTTCCATCAGCTGAATTGTGTGAGAACTCTGTGTTGTCGTATTGCAAGAATCTGCACTCTGTACTGACACAGATTAACTCACAGGTGAAAGCTGCCCAGCCGGTACCAGCGGGAGGATCCCTTCACAATCTACGGCCAGGCAATTGGGTTCTGGTGCGGGACCTGGGTCGAAGGCATTGGAAGGCCAGGCGGTGGAACGGACCGTTCCAGATCCTGTTGACGACCCACACTGCTGTTAAGATAGCGAAGCGGGCGACTTGGATCCACGCCAGCCACTGCAAGAGGGTTCCTGGCCCAGCTCCCGACCCCTAGGCTGTTTCCCCTTTACACCCTTACACCCTTACACATACAAACACACTGAGCTCGAAGAAAGAAGAAACAAAGGTGAAGAGAAGAAGACATTCAATATATACAGGACTGTTGTGTGCTAATCAGAGACTGTTGCATCACTTATGGGGAAAATGTTTAGGATGTTGATTTCGTTTCTGTTATCAATTTTCTGTGTTTTTGGTTTCATGTAGCCTAGGCTCATGGTACTGGGTAATTTTGAAGATGTTTACTCCAATCTTGATTATTTTGGTTGTGTTTTTCCTTTTATTTACATGTGTGATTCCATGTGTACGCCACATGATGCTAAAAGCAATGACGACATCTTTTTTGCGGGATCAGAGACCTGATCCCTTCCCCGACATCAACTGGGGTGGTGCACCTGCGGGTGCTTCTGAGAATTGAATGTTCTTTGCTTTAGGTAGAGTGTGGCCTTTTTATCCCACTGGGTTTTTGGCCTAGATTAGAGTAGATAGTCTCTAGGGGTCTTTTGCCGTTCCCCTTATTTCCGGGAATCTGACAATCTAAATTATACCAAATCCAAAATTCAACTTCTAAATTTAATCAGTCCAATCATTTTAACCAATCAACAAGATTCCAATCTGAGCTGCAAACTCGTTACATAGCTGGGGACGGGTGTTTGGCCGCTAGAGGGGGCACTTCCTATAGAGTAGACTGCGCACCATTATTCCCTGTTTAGCTCGCAGTTGTGGGCTGCGCCCTTTGGGCTGGGAACCGCGTGCTCTACTGCTGTGCCCAGATAAGCTTTCATATATATCCAAAGAAAATGAGGTGCTAAAAACAAAAGCAGGGATTGTGATATTAGAAATTTATTTCAGGCTTTCTGAGGCCTTCCTGGAGTAAATTGCTGACAGGGCTGGATGACATTTGATTAACCGTGACTTTTCATCGCTTAAACTCGTCTCAGATGAGGCCACTGTGTTGTTATGATGTTAGGCGTCAGCTTGTTTGCAGTTTGACGTGTGTCTGAATAAGATCAAGGTTATGCTGTTTACCACTTAGCCTTCAGATTATCGATGCAACTGTTTTCTTAAGTCACTGTTCACCCTGTGTCATTTGGCATTCTGTTTCTGACCTAGCTCTCATGAAGATCTGAGAATAATCTCCCTGTGCACCTGCGTCAGTTGTTTGTGCCTTAATTAACAGCTGAATTGAATGCTGCACCACTGCACCTTATTACCACTCTCACAGGTGAATAGATTCTGAATTTTAATATAACATTATATATATATATATATATATATATATATATATATATATATATATATATATATATATATATATATATATATATATATATATATATATATATATATATATAATATTATGGTGATCTGCTCTACATGAACTCTCCTGATAATTTACTGAGGAAACTGGACTCTGTTTACCACTGTGCTCTCCGTTTTATTACTGGACTCGACCATCCCACTCATCACTGGACCCTGTAGACCACATCTGGATGTCCATCTCTGTACACATCTGGATGTCCATCTCTGTACACCCCATCTGGATGTCCATCTCTGTACACCACACCTGGATGTCCATCTCTGTACACCACATCTGGATGTCCATCTCTGTACACCCGCAGGCTTTCACACTGGCTCACCTTTATTTACAGATCCATACTGGGACTGCTCCCATCATATCTGTGCAGTTATATGACCCAAATGTAAAGCCACTACGCTCTCCGTTCCCAAAGCACCTGACAAATGCAGGTTCCAAATGTTCAACAGAGTTTGGAAAGAAACCTTTTAAATGTGCTGCTCCATCCTCTTGGAATAATTTTGAAATGGACATGAAACTGACTGAACTCATTACTCTGGGTGAGTTTAAGTCAGCTCTATGGGAAAAGAGTTCCCTCGATGGGTGTAATTGTTTTAATTGATTTATTCTGATGGTGCTGATTGTTTGTTGATTTGTTTTGTCTGATGTCTTTTTAACCAACTGTTGCCATTCTTGGCCAGGTCTTGTTGTGGAAAAAAAAATAAGATCCGATCTCGATGAGAAAATCAGAATAGAATTTATTACAGAGAAAGAAAGACAGACATACAAAAACTTGTGCACAAGGAGAGCGATCAGCCCGCACTCCGCAGAGTACTGGCTGATGACTCTGCAGATACAAAGATGAAGCTGATCTTTATACCAAGAGAGCAAGGTGTTACAGGTTTGCATACAGAGTGTAGACACAGCAGGTGGTGGTGGAGGCAGACAGTTGCCTTAGCCATTTGTCTGCAAACAGACTGATTGAGTTTAGGGATGTCATACAGAGGCATTTGTTTAAAACAGACTGATTGAGTTTAGCAATGTTAAACAATTCCTTGATCAAGAAGTTTTTTAGTTGATGCTAATTGAATTTAGGAAGTCACAGCTGACCCCTGCCGTGTCTCCTTGATCAATGAGCCACAGCCGACCCCCGTGCTTGCCTTTTGTCAGACATTTGGTCTCGTGTGACACAGACAAATCACTTTTAAACATATTGTTAGATGACAAAATTACAAGATGAAATAAACCAAATAAAAATTTCCACCACAGTCTCTCTGGAAAAAGAGATTTTAATCTCAATGAGACTATTACCTGGTTAAATAAAGGATATAAATAAATTTTAAAAAAGTGCTGCAGTTGCAAACTGACCACTGGATGGCGCACATTTACCAAATCTGCTGTTCTCGTTCCCCCATTTGCACTTTTACTTCAGTTTATTTTTCACTCATTAAAAACATAAAACTGATCATTAAAGTAACAGTTAATGTTGAGTAAGATGTAAAAGTCTTTATTTATTGAGAAATGATGACAGTCTGGGATTATTGGAACTGCTGTTGAAATGATGCTTCAACAGAAAAAAAAAGAACAATCCAAAAGAACTTTAGTCGTTTTATCCAGAGAAGAATAAATAATGACATGTAAAAATGCAGTATGAATAAATACAAACAACTAAACACAGTAAAGGGTTTAAACATTCAAACTCTTCATTCACACTGACAGCAGACTAATGGACATTACCAGATAATGTCCTAAATGGGTCTGCTGTCTGGGAGGTGGGACACAACTCAAGACACAGATTAGTTCAGAAGGTGGATTAAACATTTCTGGGTAAAGGTGTGTCGGCAACAGGCAGGTGACTGAACCATAAACAGGATGGGTCGGACAAAAAACAATAAAATAGGTTCAAAAACACTAAATAGTTTGAAGTAAGTAAGAAGAAAAAACACGTTTTAGAACAACAGGCCTCTCACTACATGATCCAAATATGGAGAAAGGGCTGAGAAAATACACAATCTGGAGCTGAACAAAGGAAAAGGGCTCGTAAATACACAAATAATGCAGAGGAAATTATTCCGACACAAGTGAAACACATCAGGGAGGTAAAGCCAAATAATTTATCTGAGTTCAATGTTTCTTGTGGTATAAAACATCTAAACACTCTAACTAGCAGAGTGAATTATCTGAAAACAATGTTTAGTACAGCTGAAACTGTGCTGTGATTTAGGGATAATTTAGAGAACAAGATTTCAGATCTAAAGAAGTATTTTTCACCTTTTTTTGAAAAAAAAAAAGTAGAGCCGACTGTAGAGTTGTAAACTCTAAACTTGCAAGTGAACAACTTAAAGAGTTCTTAGATGAGAATTGTGTTTTATCTTAATACCAGTCTGGTTTCAGGAAGGGTCACAGTACAACAACTGCAGCAGTCAAGGTTGTTAATGATATAATTGGGTCACTGGACTGCAAAAAGTGCTGTGCTGCACTTTTTATAGATTTGTCCAAAGCCTTTGATACAGTAGACCATGGAACTTTAGCAGACAGGCTTCTGAACTGTGGTCTATCTGAGCTGTTCGTTGGTTCTCCAACTACTTATCTGGGAGATCACAATCTGTGCAGGTTTCTCTCAAACTCTTCATTCACACTGACAGCAGACTAATAACTAGTAATAACAGTGAGATCAGGTTTCCATGTTGGAGGTGGAGCTGCTGGAGAACAAGATACTTTAGTCTTCGTACAGGTGAGCAACTCAGGGCTCAGCTCTGAAGCTGTGACTCAAACGAACCGATAAAGAAAACTACTCTGAAACTGAGCAGCTCCACATCATGATAATATTGCACATCCTTGATACGACATGGTGATTAAACAACAGACTTCCTGGCCAGACTTTTCCAGGTCCGCTGTAATTCTGACTGCTACAAGTCAGTCCCTCAGCTACAACTTTTTACAATGACTTTATAAAAGTTCACTATATAATACTGACTGATAATAGTTTATAAAACAGACAGATTTAACTGCAACAATAAATAGTGACGACCAGCGAGAAGGTTGATACCTGATAACATCAGCTGTGGTTGATCCTGAACAGACCCAGGTCTCCAGTCAGCTTTGAGGAGCGTTTCTTCCAGAACCTCCTCCTACAGAGAACACAGGTGTACCGAAGAAGCAACAGGTGAGCCAGACCAGGTCCACAACCCAAAACCAGGGTGGAGAGGCTCCGTGAACGTGGCGTTGAAGGTGTGGAGGTGGATGAGAGAGTCGGAGTAAACTCTAAAGAAGGACAGGGTCCCGGCAGGACAGTCCAGGTAGACTGCTGCTCTGCTGGAGACTGAAGACGAGGAGGAGGAGGAGAGGACGGATATTCCTCTCTTATTGTGCCAGACAGTGTAGCCGCCATCAGAAAACAAACTCCAGGAGTGATCGTTCCCTCCAAACCAACCATCGTTCATCTCTCCCCTCCTCCTGATTCTTCTGTAACTGAGTGAAACGTGAACTCCTCCCGTCAACTCCACCTCCCAGTAGCAGCGACCCGTCAGGCCGTCTTCACACAGCACCTGGTGATTCTTGTCAAATCTGTCCAGGTGACCAGGATACGACTGCTCCGCCTCCACGTACGTCAGCTTCCTGTTGTTGTCAGACAGTTTGATGTTCCTGTTTACCGTGTTGGTGTCGATCGTGATTTCACAGGAATCTGATGGAGAGAAAGAGAAATAAAAATCTTATTCTAATCATACTGTCATGACGCTAGCTCCCAACATGCTAACTGAGGCTCATGGCATCTCAAATGGAGCTCTTGGATCCACTGAAGTTTCTCTGAGCATCGCGTGGCCCGACCTTGGAGTGAACATCCACTGCTAGGAAAACTGGAAACTGTTTTCCACTTGTGAATAATCATTCCTACTGCAGAAAGTAAACTGAATTATAAACTTTCCCAGAATCAATGATACCAGCAACAATTTCTTCTCCAAGATTGTTTTAAATTGTATATTTTTTCAAGAAAATATACAATTTTGATATCAAGATTTCAAAAGGCTCTAACTTGAAAGCAGTTTGAGATAAAGGTATACTGTCAATGAGAAAATTGTTCAGTTTGACTCAAAGTCTGTGATGGGAGTAAAATTATTCTTATAATTTGCAAATTATGATGTCACAAGGTGGCGGCCATATTGGAAAATGTTCAATTTTGATATCAAGGTTTCAAAAGGCTATAACTTTATAGTGGTTTGAGATAAAGGCATACTGTAAATGAGAAATATCTTCAGTATGAATCAAAATTTAGAATGGAAGTAGATTTGTCATCTAATTTGATTATTGTGACATCACCTGCCCAAACCTGCCTAGTAGTCCTCAGTTTCTGATTTTTCCTCAAACCCCATGACAATGAAAGCTTTCATTTCAGGGACAATCACATCATAAAGTCATGAAATCTGGAGTTTGGTTTCAATATTTCCCTTTCAAAGAACTGGTGGCCTTTTTTATTTGTTTGATTGATGATGAAGCTCCAGAATTCCTCATTTAGAAAAGAGATGAAATCAATGGGCTCAGAATTTGTCAGATCGTCTCCACAAAAACCAACAGACTCATCAAAATTTAGGCTCCACTTTGATACTCTTCCTCTTCTCTCAAGAACTCCCAGCCACCACCATCATCATCATCATCATCATCACGTCACCATGATTTCTGGTGCCCCATTAGCAGTATGTTTTTTCCCCGCGGTTTCTCCTGCGTTGCCAGGACAACCGCGGTTGTTTTCATCCCCGCTACATTTTTCCATATTTGCAGTGTTATGAGCCCCCTGACACCTCAATCTGCTTGGTGATCACAGAATGTTTCCACCCCGACCACACTGAGGTGAAGCATCCAATTTGCTGATTGAGGACTATGGCGCGTGGACTCGCCGTCACTACTAATGTCAGTTTCTGCTTCACTGGACAACTGCATGTCTTCCTCCTCTGAATCGGAGTTAGCCAGAACCTGACAAAGTACTTTGTGGATGGTAAAATGGCCTCTTGACATTGTGAGTAAATGAAAAAACACTCTTTTGCTCTGCTCTCCCTACACTCAGTATTTCTACCACTGCTTTTCAAACTTATTTTACGCTAAAACTAGAATAGCGCCACCACCAAAATTGTTTCCCAGATTACAGGCGCACAAGTCCGCCATCTCCTGGTGAAAAGTATTTGTAACAAGATTCGGCTTCACATTTATAGATACAGCTTGTTATAGTCAGCAATGTTGCTTCTCGCAATATTGCGACTTTGCCACTTAAAGGGTTAACTTGCTGATGTCTTTTCTTCTTGGTATTGTGTTAACCAACACCTGAAGTCTTCAGTCCAACAAACTGTCAAAACTACTTGAATGTCTTGTTTCAGGTGGACATTTGTTTTCTTTTTCATTGGTGTTTTGCTGTTGCAGCATTTTGTCCTTGTTCATAATGACAGATTAGTACGTCTTGCTTTGACAGCCGAAGAATAACTAGATGATGTTTTTAAATAAAGATATAAACATTTTTGTAGGGGTCATCTGCTGCTAAGTAATTAAACCTGAAGATTTTATTGAAGCAGGTTCAGATTCTTACATTTCTTCAGTCCTGGTTTCAACCACTGGACTCCAGCCGGCTCGACCCTGAAAAGACAGAAGTGAGGAAGGAAACCTTCGTTACTTCATCATTTCCACATCTTTTCCTTCCTGATCAGACAACTGTGGCTGCAGCAGATCTCCCTACCTGAGGCTGTCCAGTCTTGAGTCCGGATCCTCCAGTTTAACAGTCAGAAGCTTCACTCCCGAGTCTCCTGGGTGGTTGTAGCTCAGGTCCAGCTCTCTCAGGTGGGAGGGGTTGGAGCTCAGAGCTGAAGCCAGAGAAACACAACCTTCCTCTGTGAGCAGACAGCCAGACAGCCTGCAGACACAGAGACCAGCACATGAGCCGAGGCTGCTGCAGGCCTGGAGGAGTTCATCTGGATCATTTAAATGCATTCTGGGATTTGTTGTAAAGGGATTTACGGTGGTGTCTGAACCCCAACTCCAACTCTCCAGTCTTATACAGATCAGCTACTCTTGACTGTTACTGTGACTTGGATGAAGATCAGCTGACCGACAGAAGATTTAACATCTCTTTCAGAAGAAGTTACAGGCAGGTTGTATTAGGAGTGTTGAGATTTTCACAGTTACATGTCCGATGGACCTTATTTGTAACCAGAAAGACATGGAACGTTCACTTTTGACCACGTTGGACCTGTCAATGACTGGCGTTTACCTGAGTGCTTCCAGCTGACAGTCTGAGCTCTTCAGACCAGCCGACAGGAGCTTCAGTCCTGAGTCCTGCAGGTCGTTGTTGCTCAGGTCCAGATCCCTCAGACTGGAGGACCGGGAGCTCAGAACCGACGCCAGAGCTTCACAGCTTTTCCCTGAGAGGTTACAGAAGCTCAGCCTGAAGGAAGAACGAAGAAAACAACAAAAGGTTTCATCACTGCTGAGACTGGAACTGAAGTTACACACTTTAAATGAGCATTGAGTCATGTGACAAGTGACAACGTGTTAAAGATGGAGGGATCAAACAGTTTCTGGTACTACTGCAGTCAGCGAGGGAGGGTTTGCTTGAACTTGCTCTTCTCTTGAGGCCTGATCAATACAAGATGATCTGGATGCATGAATTATGCTCCAGAACTGATCTACAGTCCTTCAACTGAGATCACAGCTCTGAGCAGCCAATCAAAGCACAGCTGAGACAGGAAGTGACATCTGAGGACATGAGACGGACAACAGATGACACCATGCAGGGTTTCTGCTGGTTTTGGTTTTCCTGTTCTCTTCACAGCCTCTGTTATACGTTTCTCTTTCAGGGTTATTTGTTGATTTAGATTTGTCCAGTTCTTCGCTTAGTTTGGTGCAAGCTTCACTCCATTTCCTGTTTTACGTAGGAAAAACTGTCTCGCTTTTACTCCCTTTCTGCCTCTTCCTCCTGATTGTCTTCATTGATTCTTGCCACCTGTATCTGGTTATCTTGTATTTCCTCTTTCACTGACAGTCTAATCTCGATCTCCCCTGTTGTTCAGTCACTCATGTTCTGAGTTTATGTTTTTGGGTTTTTAGTTTCTGAATGTCCTGCCTTGGCAGCACCTTTGGTTGAAAATAAAGCACTTTATTATGATTGTTACTATTACTGCTGCCTCCCTGGTCTGCTGGATTTCGGGCCCGTCCCCTGTAATCGTGACAGTTCCTAGCGCAGAACTACAGCATTCAACCGAATAATTCTGCACTTCAGTCTGACCTGAGAGCTTCCAGGCCACATTGTGGACTCTTCAGTCCATCTGACAACAGCTTTGCTCCTGAATCCTGCAGGTCGTTGTTGCTCAGGTCCAGCTCTTTCAGACAGCACGAATGAACGCTGAGAGCATCGAGATGTCTGTCTGAGAGGAAGCAGCCATCCAGCCTGAGGAGAAGACAAGTGGTATTCAAATTACAGATAGTCTTTGGTCTTTATAGAAGTACAGTGATCCCTTATTTTCCGTGGTTAATGGGGACTGGCGCCACCCCCCTCGAAAATCAAAATCCGCAAACTGGAGCTGGAGCTGGAGCTAAGATTACATGCGCTTTGGCTGTGTTTGGTCTTTATTGTAGTGATAAGACTTGTCAGAGCCTTCTTCTTCTTCTTCGCATTAGCATTACAGTAGTTGGCCTCCCGGTTCTCGCACTCTATCGCCAACTTTCACTCACGCTCACAAGTGACACCACATGAACATATTTCACTTCCTATGGCCGCTTCGCAATAAACGCAACCTGTCATTTTCTTGCTTAAAAGCTTTTAATTTAAAATAGCTAAACAGGTTTTTCATTAAAAAGTCAAAATGATCGTTTGGTTTTTTTTTTTACAATTATTGATCGTACTTGTACAAAGGGCTAAATTATCGTACGAATACGATGATTGTCGTACATCTGGCAACACTGCCCATAAGGCCACCTTCTTAAAGGGGCCAGGCTGGCTCACAACATTTCTTCGCTGTGAGAGAATGCACACAACATCGTGTGATGTTTCTGAGACTTTTTCTTGATTTTTTTATTATATTATATATTTCTGAAAATCTGCGAATAACTAAAACCACGGAACTTAAAGCACGATTGGCAAGTAATCACTGTAATGGTAAGTTTTCTAAAATGCAACAAAAGCTTAAATAATTAAATAAAACCTGACCCTTCACTAATATGAGAAAAATGATTTTCAACATCTTCAATAACCTACTTAGTTGTCTCAAAAAAAAAAATATATATATATAAAAATGAGTACATCCAGAATCTAATGTCAGCAACACACTAAAAAAAGTTGGAAATAAAAAAACATCTGAATGTGTTCTACCTTCTTCACCAAAGCAGATCATTGTTTTAACCCTTTAGGCGCCAGAGTTTTTTCAAGAAAATATAGTTTTGATATCAAAATTTCAAAAGGCTATAACTTGAAAGCAGTTTGAGATAAAAGTATACTGTCAATGAGAAAATTGTTCAGTATGACTCAAAGTCTGTGATAGGAGTGAAATAATTCATATAATTTGCATATTATGACATCAGAAGGTGGCGGCCATATTGGAAAATGTTAAATTTTGATATCAAGGTTTCAAAAGGCTATAACTTTAAAGTGGTTTGAGATAAAGACATACTGTAAATGAGAAATATCTTCAGTATGAACCAAAATTTGGAATGGAAGTAGATTTGTCATCTAATTTGATTATTGTGACATCACCTGCCCAAACCTGTCCAGTAGTCCTCAATTTCAGATTTTTCCTCAAACCCCATGACAATGAAAGCTTTCATTTCAGGGACAATCACATCATAAAGTCATGAAATCTGGAGTTTGGTTTCAATATTTCCCTTTCAAAGAACTGGTGGCCATATCTGTTTGTTTGAGTAGTGATGAGGCTACAGAATTCATCATTTGGAAAAGGGATGAAATCAATGGGCTCAGAATTTGTCAGATCGTCTCCACAAAAACCAACAGACTCATCAAAATTTAGGCTCCACTTTGATATTCTTCCTCTTCTCTCAACAACTCACAGCTGCCGCCATCATCATCTTCATCATCATCATCATCATCATCATCATCATCATCATCAACTTCATCATCATCATCACCATGATTTCTGGTGCGCCATTAGCAGTGTGTTTTTTTCCTGCGGCTTCTCCCGCGTTGCCAGGACAACCGCGGTTGTTTTCATCCCCGCTACATTTTTCCATATTTGCGGTGTTATGAGCCCCCTGACACCTCCACCTGCTTGGCGATCGCAGTATGTTTTCACCCCGGCCACACTGAGGTGAAACAGCCGATATATGATGTGCTGATTGTGGACTATGGCGCGCAAACTCGCCGTTACTTCTTATGTCAGTTTCTGCTTCCCTGAACAACTGCATGTCTTCCTCCTCTGAATCGGAGTTAGCCAGAACCTGACAAAATACTTCATGGACGGTAAACCAACCTCTCAGCATCGTGATTAAATGAAAAAACACTTTTTCGCTCTGCTCTGCTCTCGTTACGCTCAGCACTACTACCACTGCTGCGCCGCGCGTCTCTGTGCTGGAGGATGTTTTACAAACTCATTTTACAGTAAAACTTTGAATAGCGCCACCACCAAAAATGGTTCTCAGATTACAGGCGCACATGTCCACCATCTCTTGGTGAAAAGTATTTGGCTATAAAGATTAAGCTTCACATTTATAGATACAGCCTGTTATAGTCAGCAATGGTGCTTGTTGCAATATTGGGACTTTGGCGCTTAAAGGGTTAACTCTTAAAATAATACATTCAGGAGATCAAATACTGCATCTGGAAAGCTTGACTTTGAGCATACTGACAAGAGTTACAAGGCATCAACCTGAGCGTTTCCAGCTTGCAGTGTGGACTTCCCAGACCAGCCCACAGCTGCTTCACTCCTGAATCCTGCAGGTTGCTGTTACTCAGGTCCAGGTCTCTCAGACTGGAGGACTGACTGCTGAGGACTGAGGACAACGCTTCAAAACTTCTCTCAGAGAGAACGCAGAAATTCAGTCTGAAACCAAGATGAAAAATATTTATCCTTGAAGAATGAAAAGATATAAATCAGAGATCACATCCAACAACTGTATGTGTACTTACAGAGCTTTTTTGGAGACTTTAACCACCGGAAGAAGCCTCAGAAAAGCCTCCTCAGTAACAGAGTACTTTTTCAGGTCAAACACATCCAGATCTTCCTCTGAGGACAGTAAGATGAAGACCAGAGCTGACCACTGAGCAGGAGACAGTTTATCTGAGAGGCTTCCAGATGTCAGAGACTGCTGGATCTCCTCCACCAGAGAATGATCATTCAGCTCATTCAGACAGTGGAACAGATTGATGCTTTTCTCTGCAGTTGGATGCTCATTGATCTTCTCTTTGATATGCTGGACCGTGTCCTGATTGGTCTGTGAGCTACTTCCTGCCTGTGACATCAGGCCTTTGAGGAGGTTCTGATTGGTCTGCCGGGAAAGACCCAGGAGGAATCGGAGGAACAAGTCCAAGTGTCCGTTTGGACTCCGTAAAGCCTTGTCCACTGCACTGTTGTGAAGATCTCTGATGTTTGGTTTGATTAGGAAATTATAAAACTTTGCGGCTGTTTGGTGTTCCTTCAACAGATTGACTCCAGAGTTGATGAAGGTCAGATGGACATGAAGAGCAGCCAGAAACTCCTGAACACTCAGGTGGATGAAGCTGAACACCTTGTCCTGGTACAGACTTTTCTCCTCCATAAATATCTGCGTGAACACTCCTGAGTACTTTGAGGCTGCTCTGATATCGATGCCACACTCCTGCAGGTCTGATTCATAGAAGATCAGGTTTCCTTTCTGCAGCTGCTCAAAAGCCAGTTTTCCCAGAGACTCAATCATCTTCCTGTTCTCTGGACTCCAGTGTGGATCTGTCCCAGATCCTCCATCATACTTGACCATCTTCATTTTGGTTTGAACCACCAGGAAGTGGACATACATCTCAGTTAAGGTCTTGGGCAGCTCTCCTCTACTATATTTGGTCTTCAGAACTTCCTCCAGAACTGTAGCAGTGATCCAGCAGAAGACTGGGATGTGGCACATGATGTGGAGGCTTCGTGACTTCTTGATGTGCGAGATGACCGTTGCAGCCTCCTCCTCGTCTTGGAGTTTCTTTCTGAAGTACTCCTCCTTCTGTGGGTCAGCGAACCCTCTGACCTCTGTCACCATGTCAACACACTCAGGAGGGATCTGATTGGCTGCTGCAGGTCTTGTGGTTATCCAGAGGAGAGCAGATGGAAGCAGGTTCCCTCTGATGAGGTTTGTCAGCAGGACATCCACTGAGGTGGACTCTGTAACATCTGTGAGGGTCTCATTGTTGTGGAAGTCCAGAGGAAGTCGACACTCATCCAGACCATCAAAGATGAACACCACCTTGAAGTCCTCAAACTTGTTTATTCCTGCTTCTTTGGTTTCAGGAAAGAAGTGATGAATGAGTTCCACCAAGCTGAAGGTTTTCTCTTTCAGCACATTCAGCTCTCTGAAGGTGAAAGGAAATGTGAACTGGATGTCCTGGTTGGTTTGGTCTTCAGCCCAGTCCAGAGTGAACTTCTGAGTTAAGACGGTTTTCCCAATGCCAGCTACTCCCTTCGTCATCACCGTTCTGATTGGTTTATTTCTTTCAGGTGAGGATTTAAAGAGGTCTTCTTGTCTGACTGTTGTTTCTGGTTCGTCTGGTTTCCTGGACGCTGTTTCAATCTGTCTGACCTCATGTTCTTCATGGACCTCTCCAGTCCCTCCCTCCGTGACGTAGAGCTCAGTGTAGATCTGATTGAGTAGAGTTGGGTTTTCTGTTTTACCAATCCCTTCAAGCACACACTGGAACCTCTTCTTCAGATTAGATTTCAGTTCACTCTGACAAGCTGCAGAATGATGTACTGAACGAGCAGAAAACACAAGACCATCAGTAAATATTCTACGTTTTTGTTTATCTCAGCAACAACTATTTGAATGCATTTTGGCCCGTCTTTTGAGACATTAATACTCGCTTTTATGAGTCAAGTTAAATCCTCTTACTGTTGTGCAGACAGATTTCGATTTTCAAAGCTTCTTCTCCTCTTTTCCCGTTATTTTCATCTTCCTCATCAAACACTTTCTGATTAACCTGATGGTTCACAAAGCAGGAAACTGGAATCATCTAGAAAGAAGAAGATTCACCAGAAAATTTGAAATATGCTCATAAAGATATAACAATAAAGATAATCTAGTCTAGGTCTTTGAGTAAGAGTTAAAGCAACCTCAGTTATAAAGAAACATAAGTTAAAATGCAGAAGCAAGGTGTAAAAAATAAACTCCTACTGTCTTTCGGTATTTGGAGGGTAAACTGTAAATGACAGCCAGGTGCTGTCGATCAAATGCAGCTAGTTAACAGATTATCAGCAGATACGAGCACCTGCAGTCTGCTGGTCGGGAGCATTCAGGTGGGTGTTAACACAATGCCAAGGAGGAAAGAAATCAGTAGTAGTAGTCTTAGAGAATCTAGAGTTGTTGCCCAACAGGATGGAAAGAGTTTTAAAACAATTTCTAAACTGTCTGGAATCCATCATTTCACAGTAAGAGGATTATTCCCTGGTGGGAAATGTTGGTGCTAATTTACCGATAAGTAGATATCAAAGCAAGTTCAACACAAAGATGCAATAAGCAGCAGTCAGAGAAATCATAAAAACCCCAAGAGCTGCATCTCAGATTCTCTAGGCCTCAGTTCTCATGTTAAACGTTTTAGCTCATGACAGTATAAGAAGTTAATGACTGAACATGCACGCATTGTTTAGAAGCGTTGCCAGGAGAAAGACTCTTCTCTCTGAAAATAAAAGGGCAGCGTGATTTAGGTGTGAAAAGTTGCATCTGAGCAAATAACAAAACTCCTGGAACAATGACTTTTGGACATATGGGACCAAAGATTTAATGTTTGGACGAAATGCTTAAAGCCATTTTTGGTGAAAATCAAACACGGAGTATAATAACAAACACTGACACCAGCCGTCAAGGTGTAATGAAGGTGTAATGAAGGCGTAATGGAGGTGTAAAGGAGGCATAATGGAGGTGTAATGATTCAGGTTTTGCAGTCAGAGGGCACATCACAGTTATTCAGATGAGCATGAACGTTGTATAATTCTTCAACCATGAGCTCTACTTCTATTTCTTTTTATGTATTACTTTATCTGTTCATTTGAATGGGGCTGTCTGTTCTTTCTCAATGACTGTAAAATTAGTGGTTGTACAGGTACAGACCATTAATGGGGAGTCCAGGTCTGGCTGACCACTGGGAAAATCTGAGCTCTCCTCTTCATCTCTGTGGGACAGTGATTGAAACACAGTTAACATTTAGGCTCTCAAAATACAGATAAACCCACAAGCTTTAGATGGCAGCATCCAATCAGTTTAGTAACATTCAAATTCAAAAATACTTTATTAATCCCCCAAGGGGGAAATTCAAGTTTCAGTACACCAGTCTGGTGTAATAGAGGAGCTGCTAGCGTCCAGCGCTCCTTTTCATGCCCGGTCCCGTGGTCCGGGTGCTAACTCCAGTTAACAGCCGTTAGAACCAGTATATCTCTATAATAATGACAAGTGAGATATCTCCAAGTCAGAGGAGGAAACACCGATGAACCAAACCGTCTCCTCTGGGAAGACCGAGCTCCTTCAGTCCGGCGAGCGACGGAGCCGACAGTCCCAGAGCCCGGTTCATCACACGCACCGGACCGTACCAGGCCGTTGTCGTCTTCCCCGGCGGTGCTGGGCCCCACCAGGTCACCAGACGGCCCCTGCCAGGTCAGCTGACCCATCCGGCGTGTCAACTGCTGGAGAGAGGCAGCAGCTGTTTGCCAGTCACGGCCATGCCGCCGCTGCTACATCGGTGGCTCCCATCCTGGCTCAGTGACGCTGCAGCCCGGATCCAGTGGCGGTGGTCACCGTGGGTAGCAGTTACGAAACTATCTTATTGCCGTGGGTAGCAGGACTACTAGTTGAAACATTTCCAACATGGGTTAACTGAGACAGACACAAGAAGATCTCATTCTCAAGTCACGCTACACTCCACTACTATCAAACCTTTCAGCCACATAAATTTGCATTGCGAAAGAAGAAGCAACCAAAAGCAAACCTTATGAACCACAGAGATATTCTGTCTCTTTGTTGGACCATACTTGAGTCTTTGAGAGGGTCAGTGCTCCTCCTCCAGAGTCAGGGGTCCATCCATCTCAGCCCCTTTCTCATTAAGCCCTAAGCAAGTCCAAAACGTGTCCAGAGAGATTTGAGAGCAAACTAACACAAAGTTACCACCTATTTAGTCCCAGCGCTGATACCACAGTCAACCTGTAGCTCTTCAGTCACCCCTTCGTTGCTTTTGTCAACCCCAGCTGCATCTCTGCAGAGCTGTTAGCAGATTCTTCAGACTTCTCAAGTTGACAAGGTGGAAAGCTTGTGACTCCCTGCCAGTTTCAGAGTCTGGTAGACCTTCTCCTGGTTCAGGCTTCAGAACTCCAAGTTTCTTCCTTACGGCTTGTATTTCCAACTTTCCTGTCTTGAGGCACCAGCACCGATCCCTCCTAATGTTCTCCCAACTTCTTCGCAGGTTCTGTCTGCCTGTTCGGTCCTTGGACTTGTTGGAGTGGATAGTAACCATCTTATGGTCTTTGCTATTGGTTGTTAATTTGGTCATATAAGCTTTGTGTCCAACTTTGGTAAGTTCTTGCCATTTTCCACCCAGCAGAGGTCATCATAATCCGTTCTCCTGTTTCCAGCCACTTATCATTTATGACACCTTCTTCTTCTTTATGAGCCAACCTCAGGAAGCCACTTCCTTATTCTCTATCCTGCCAGCTGCAGATTCTCAGTTAGTTTCCTCACCTTTGGTCAGGATTCTGTCTGAAGGCGAGAGGAAAACTCTTCGACTGGTTGCTCCTGAAGGACAGGCAGCTGGGTGCTGATACAGATGCAGATTCAGAGTAGTGTTGGATGTACTGCTGCTCAGGCCTTTAACACAACACAGACACAGCATGGAGAATGACTAAAAATGGACTGAGCTATGAGTTCCCAGAGGAAAAAGAGAAATTGACAGAAATGACCATCTTCAACTCTCGTAATTTAGAGTTTTTCCAACTTTGGGCCAATTCCAATTCCTCCCTTAACCCTCAGTCTTAGACCTCCAAAGTAAGTGTCAGGTCTATCTTAGGTCTAACTTAGAAATGGGACACCCCTTGAGTGCAGTTACGTCTTCAGACTGTGGGGGGCGGCCTTACGCCAAAGCTACGTCCAGTCTGTCAAGAAAACGACTACGACGAAGGACAAGAAGACGTAGAAGAAGAATAAGACAATATAAATATATATAACGAAGACAATAAGATAGTTTTGTAACATTTATATCTTTATTAACTACGAAAATACTTCGATTTGAAGCTCGCTTTAATCTGCGCCATCCTTTATGGAGACGTCTTGGCGAAAATACGCAATGCCTTCTGGGTAGCCCATACTCCCAAGGGTGGTGCCAGAGAATCTCAATATTGAGGGCGATACAGCCCTCAAACTTGACTTTCTAAAAATCGGGACAGCACTGGCACTTCACAGGAGCGCATTTTTGAGATTGAGGGTTGAGATTGAAGGTTAACAGAGGAATTAGAATTCACCCTAATTATTCCAACTGTATCCCACATGCTCACTACTGCAAGTATCTCCTATGACCCAATTCTGTTTCCAGATCCTGCTTTAGATCTTATAAGGGTTCATTTATTTTCATGGAATTTCTTTGAGTTTCAGACATTTTATTGACAGCTTACCTCTGATGAGCAGCATGTCCCTCTTTAAACTCGTAAAAGATATTTTTGGACTGGTTGCTCCTGAAGGACACGCAGCTGGGTGCTGATACAGACGCAGGTTCAGAGTAGCGTTGGATGTACTGTTGCTCAGGCCTTTAACACAACACAGACACAGCATGGAGAATGAATAAAGATGGACTGAACTATGAGTTCATAGTTCCTGACTGTCTTCATTTCTCAAAATTTCAAGTTTTTCCAACTTATTATTCCAACTGTATCCCACATGCTCACTACTGCCAGTATCTCCTATGACCCAATTCTGTTTCCAGATCCTGCTTTAGATCTTATTAGGGTTCATTTATTTTAATGGAATTTCTTTGAGTTTCAGACATTTTATTGACAGCTTACCTCTCATGAGCAGCATGTCCCTCTTTAAACTCGTAAAAGATATTTTTGGACTGGTCGCTCCTGAAGGACACGCAGCTGGGTGACGGAGACTCTGGTCTCTGATGGACTCCAAAACTGTCGCTGATACATTCACATGATGAGATAAAAGAGCTGTGGTCAATATGTGAAAGATTTGAATAAACACAATAAGTGAAGTTTGTTAGCAATGTTTCCCTTCATTAGCAAATCGTCTGAAAACAAGAGGAAGTTTTATCCACTGGTCTCACAGACTCAAGGCTGGGTTCAGGTTTAGGTCCAGGTTCAGATTAGACTGGTGTGTAGGAGTGAGTATTGGCAAGGCCCTCGCAATACGATATGTATCATGATACTTGGGTCACGGTGTGATATTATCATGGTATCGCGATATCATGATATATTGCGATATTCTACCCAGTTAATATCAAAATTAAAAGTAGAGATGAAAAATCAAGTTGCTGTATATGTTCATCAGATAATATTGATCATTCAGAGGACAAATTGAGTCAAAACTATTCGCTTCAAAACAACCTATTTATTGTTTATTATAAGTGTTTTTGAAAAAAAAAATTGATAGGAGCTGAAAAATCAATATTATATTGGACGGCCAAAAATCACGATATATTGCCAAATTGATTTTTTCTGGTGTGTACTGATGCTCTCGACTTTAACATAAAACAGAACAACACAGATTGAACAAAGAAAGATTGAGTTTTTTTTCCGTCATTGATGGTTAGAGACAACAAAAATCAATATTATATTGGACGGCCAAAAATCACGATATATTGCCAAATTGATTTTTTCTGGTGTGTACTGATGCTCTCGACTTTAACATAAAACAGAACAACACAGATTGAACAAAGAAAGATTGAGTTTTTTTTCCGTCATTGATGGTTAGAGACAACTGTCTTACCTCCAGCTCTCATGATCCCAACACAAAGAGCCTTTAGAGAGAAGGACGCCCTCCTCTTCTCCCTCAGACAGATGCATAGCCGAGGCCAGTCATTTACATCTACCTGCTGGCAGTTTGAGAGGAGCGAGAGGATGAAAGTCACGACCGCCAAATCTGAAACATGGTGGAAAACAGTGGGAAATAGTTATTAAATCCATCTGTATGTATAATTAACCAGCTAACAGAGACATGGGCAGATGTAAGATGTATTTATGTGTACGGTGTGAGGTTGAATGAGAATAAGAGGGAGGAAATCTGACGACGTTGACCATATTAGTCGAGAAGAAGACTAGAGCTACTGCAGCAGATATAAAACTGAGGATCTAGTCTGAAGCAGGTCTGAGTGCCGGTTAAAGGACTCAGAAGATCAGCTTCTCCTTTTCTATCTGAATTATACACAACAGTATGACCAGATCAAACAACCAGTCTTCCAGCTTCAATCCACTCTGACTGTTGAAAACAAGCTAGGGATGTAACGATATGGAAAATGGGATATCTCGATTATAGTGACCAAATTATCACGGTTTACAATATTATCGCGGTATTCTTCATTGCTGTACAAATGTCCAAAAAACACATACATCTAAATAATTTCACAAAATCTAGTGATTTTCTTGTCACTAAAACATCAGAAGGCAAAATTTTATCAAAATGAAACTTTCACATTAAAAGGGCAAACAACTGGCACAGAAAGAGGTTTTATTTTAAATGAACAAAATAAACAACAGGAACAAAGCTTATTTGTCCGGTGCAAATTTAAATAAACACTTTAACAACCACAGTAGGTCAAAATATGCAAACAATTATCAGGAACAAAAATTATAGTGAAGTTCAAATGAAAATAAAACTTTGGACGTTAAGCTGAACCTTAAATACGTATAAATGTGCAAATAAAGAAACAGTTGTTTAGGAGCCAAATATGTTGTTCTGAATTGTAGTTCACTCTGTGTGTCTGTGGGTGTCGCTGTGTTGTTACCTGAGGGTCAGGTATAAAGGTAGCTGCCTGTTATTGGTTAGGTGTTGGACCCAGAAGGGCAAAAGGTTTTTGACCGATGTGGCGCTAACTGCCGGCATTATGGTTGTCGGATCAGTTAATGGAATACCGTACCGTACCGTCTTCTTCCGCTTATCCGAGGTCGGGTCGCGGGGGCATCAGCCGGAGTAAGGAAGCCCAGACCCCCCTCTCCCCGGCCACTTCCTCCAGCTCCTCTGGGGGGATCCCAAGGCGTTCCCAGGCCAGCCGAGAGACATAGTCCCTCCAGCGTGTCCTGGGTCTTCCCCGGGGTCTCCTCCCAGTGGGCCGTGCCCGGAACACCTCACCAGGGAGGCGCCCAGGAGGCATCCTAACCAGATGCCCGAGCCACCTCATCTGGCTCCTCTCGATGCGGAGGAGCAGCGGTTCTACTCTGAGCCCCTCCCGGATGACCGAGCTTCTCACCCTATCTCTAAGGGAGAGCCCGGCCACCCTGCGAAGGAAGCTCATTTCAGCCGCTTGTATCCGCGATCTTGTTCTTTCGGTCACTACCCAAAGCTCATGACCATAGGTGAGGGTGGGAACGTAGATCGACCGGTAAATCGAGAGCTTCGCCTTCCGACTCAGCTCCTTCTTCACCACAACAGACCGGCAGCACCCGCATCACTGCAGATGCCGCACCGATCCGTCTGTCGATCTCCCGCTCCATCCTTCCCTCACTCGTGAACAAGATCCCGAGATACTTAAACTCCTCCACTTGGGGAAGGACCTCATCCCCAACCCGGAGAGGGCACTCCACCCTTTTCCGGCTGAGGACCATGGTCTCGGATTTGGAGGTGCTGATTCTCATCCCAGCCGCTTCACAACCGGCTGCGAATCGCTCCAGCGAGAGTTGTAGATCACGGCTCGATGAAGCCAACAGAACCACATCATCTGCAAATAGCAGAGACCCAATCCTGAGGCCACCGAACCGGATCCCCTCGACACCTCGACTGCGCCTAGAAATTCTGTCCATAAAAGTAATGAACAGAATCGGTGACAAAGGGCAGCCTTGGCGGAGTCCAACCCTCACTGGAAACGAATCCGACTTACTGCCGGCAATGCGGACCAAACTCTGGCACCGGTCGTACAGGGACCGGACAGCCCGTATAAGGGAGTCCGGCACCCCATACTCCCGAAGCACCCCGCCCCCGGAATCCCCGGGGAACACGGTCGAACGCCTTCTCCAAGTCCACAAAACACATGTAGACTGGTTGGGCGAACTCCCATGCCCCCTCCAAGACCCTGAAGAGGGTGTAGAGCTGGTCCACCGTTCCACGGCCGGGACGAAAACCACACTGCTCCTCCTCAATCCGAGATTCGACTATCCGACGGACCCTCCTCTCCAGGACCCCTGAATAGACCTTCCCAGGGAGGCTGAGGAGTGTGATCCCCCTGTAGTTGGAACACACCCTCCGGTCCCCCTTTTTAAAGAGGGGGACCACCACCCCAGTCTGCCAATCCAGGGGTACTGTCCCCGACGTCCACGCGATGCTGCAGAGGCGTGTCAACCAAGACAGCCCCTCAGCATCCAGAGCCTTGAGGAACTCCGGGCGGA
The DNA here is from genome assembly GCA_018398805.1 of Hirundichthys speculiger. Taxonomy (NCBI): domain Eukaryota; kingdom Metazoa; phylum Chordata; class Actinopteri; order Beloniformes; family Exocoetidae; genus Hirundichthys; species Hirundichthys speculiger. The sequence goes on along the minus strand of JAGFBZ010000283.1, from coordinate 89,674 downwards.
TCTCATCCACACCCGGGGCCCTGCCACCGAGGAGCTTTTTAAACCACCTCGGCAACCTCAGCCCCAGAGATAGGAGAGTCCACCCCTGAGTCCCCAGACTCTGCTTCCTCATTGGAAGACGTGTCGGCGGGATTGAGGAGGTCTTCGAAGTATTCCCTCCACCGATCCACAACGTCCCGAGTCGAGGTCAACAGCTCCCCATCCCCACTGTATACAGTGTTGATGGAGCACTGCTTCCCCCTCCTGAGACGCCGGATGGTGGACCAGAATCTCTTCGAAGCCGTTCGGAAGTCGTTTTCCATGGCCTCTCCAAACTCCTCCCTCCCATGTCCGAGTTTTTGCCTCAGCAACCGCCAAAGCCGCGTCCCGCTTAGCCTGCCGATACCTGTCAGCTGCCTCCAGAGTCCCACATGCCAAAAAGGCCTTATAGGACTCCTTCTTCAGCTTGACGGCATCCCTCACTGCTGGTGTCCACCAACGAGTTCTGGGATTGCCGCCACGACAGGCACCAACGACCTTACGGCCACAGCTCCGGTCGGCCGCCTCAACAATAGAGGCCCGGAACATAGCCCACTCGGACTCAATGTCCCCTGCCTCCCTCGGAACATGATCGAAGTTCCGCCGGAGGTGTGAGTTAAAGCTCTCTCTGACAGGAGACTCTGCCAGACGTTCCCAGCAGACCCTCACAACACGTTTGGGCCTGCCAGGTCTGACCGGCATCCTCCCCCACCATCTGAGCCAACCCACCACCAGGTGGTGATCAGTTGACAGCTCCGCCCCTCTCTTCGCCCGAGTGTCCAAGACATGCGGCCGCAAGTCCGACGATACGATTATGAAGTCGATCATCGAACTGCGGCCTAGAGTGTCCCGGTGCCAAGTGCACATGTGGACACTCTTATGCCTGAACATGGTGTTCGTTATGGACAGTCCATGACGAGCACAGAAGTCCAACAACAAAACACCACTCTGGTTCAGATCGGGGGGGCCCTGCCTCCCAACCACACCCCTCCAGGTCTCACTGTCGTTGCCCACGTGAGCATTGAAGTCCCCCAGCAGAACAAGGGAGTCCCCAGATGGAACATTCTCCAATACTCCATCCAAGGACTCCAAAAAGGGTGGGTACTCTGAACTGCTATTTGGTGCATAAGCACAAACAACAGTCAGGACCCGTCCCCCCACCCGGAGGCGGAGAGAGGCTACCCTCTCGTCCACCGGAGTAAACCCCAATGTACAGGCGCCAAGTCGGGGGGCAATAAGTATGCCCACCCCAGCTCGGCGCCTCTCACCCGGAGCAACTCCAGAGTGGAAAAGCGTCCAACCCCTCTCAAGGATACTGGTTCCAGAGCCCAAGCCGTGTGTTGAGGTGAGTCCAACTATATCTAGCTGGAACCGCTCGACCTCACACACCAGCTCAGGCTCCTTCCCCGCCAGAGAGGTGACATTCCACGTCCCTAGAGCTAGCTTCTGCAGCCGAGGATCGGACCGCCAGGGTCCCCGCATCCGGCCACCGCCCAGCTCACTGCGCACCCGACCTCTATGGCCCCTCCTGCAGGTGGTGAGTCCACTGGAGTGGGGGCCCATGTTTCCCTTTCGGGCTGAGCCCGACCGGGCCCCATGGGCAAAGGCCCGGCCACCAGGCGCTCGTCTCCGAGCCCCACCTCCAGGCCTGGCTCCAGAGGGGGGCCCCGGTGACCCGCGTCCGGGCAAGGGAAATCTTGGGCCTCGGTTCTTCTCCATCATAAAGGTCTTTATGAGCCACACTTTGTCTGGTCCCTCACCTAGAGACCTGTTTGCCATGGGTGACCCTTCCAGGGGCATAAAGCCCCCGACAACATAGCTCCTAGGATCACTGGGACACGCAAACCCCTCCACCACGATAAGGTGGTGACTCATGGAGGAGCAGTTAATGGAATAAATTAATATTTTAACTGCATCAGAAGAACATCTTTCCGGTCCTTTTTCAATCAACACGCAACGGTAACGTTTACAATATGTGAGTTAGTGAAGCACGTCGACCAGGTTACTCTTGGTCAAACATCTCACTAGCTTGAAGCATTAGCCTTAGCTCCTTCAAGTTGCTTCTACAAATTACAATAAAATGTAAACAAGTGCTCTGCAGACATTATAGTTGTCCTGCATCAGTTGTCCCTCTGGATTCTTGAAAAAAAAAAAAAATATATACTCAGACCTCGGATTTCATCCTTTTAGCGGGTTGGTAAATGTCCTGCGTGCTATCACCACCTTCCGCAATGCACATGTTACGATGCCGATGTTACAAGCTACATATTCACGCAAGACACAGTCAGGAGTCGCTCACAGACTTGAATGAGGCTGATATTACACCTCCTGGTAATCGATCGCGATAATGAGATGAAGTCAAACATAAACGGTAATCGTTATCGTGTAAAATTTTTCTCGCGCTTTACCATAATACTGGTAACTGTTCCATCCCTAAAACAAGCACCTGCTACCTAAAACAGCCAGATGTTCCAGCACCATCAAAGTTGAGTAAGCCACCAGGGCCAGATGTTTCATCAGCCGGATCCAATGACCACAGAAGAAGGGAGTGCTCTAAAACCCTCTCCCAGTTTGCTAAAGGATCTGGGCGGGTGTTTGCACTTTCTACTGCACTCTGGAAAAGTGTGAACTTTTTCTCTGCCCACACAGGAAATCATCACTCTCACAGGAACAGCTTTGTTTTGTTGTTTTTTTTAACTGTGAAAACCCCTTTTGCATATCCTCAACTGTATTTTCTTATTTCATTTCTGCTTTTCAGACAGTTTTTTTTTTTTTAATGAGTTTAGTTTGCCATGACAAGTTCAAATTCAGCACTTTCCGACACCGCAGAACAGACTGATGCAATCATCCAGAGCCCGAAGCAACCAACAGTTCAGACCTCAAATACTGACAAAATACCAAGAAATATTATCAAGTCAGAAGCAGTCACATTTAAAAGTTATATACAGTAATCCCTTATTTTTGGCGGTTAATGGGGACCGGCACCTCTGAGTCAAACACACTCTTCACAGAACACCTGGAATCACTCAGGGATCCGCCTCCAACAGAAACGCACAGGTGAGACAGAGCTAGAGGAGCTTTATAAAACAATGCTATATTTGATTGATTGAATATCTTAAAGACAAAGTTGAGAAAAGCCTCAAGACAAAGAGCTGCCATCTCTCCAGCACTATCAGGTCAGGCGGGATCTACTGAGCATCAAAAGTAGCAATGCATCTTGTCTTGATGATGTCATAGCTGCTTGAAAGCCACTACAATCACTCCTATTCCCAGTCTTCGGTTGTCAAAAATCTCACTGATTACTAGCCCGGTCCACTTGTATGAAATGCTTTGACAGACTGATACTGTGCGACGTCAAGACCCGTAAACCTGCCGGTCTGGACCAGCACCGATGTACCTACGAGGCTAACAGATCTGAAGAGGATGCCACCTCACTTGTGCTCCACGTTGCCCTCAAACCAACCTGTAAAGGCCCATGTCAGGATGCTTTTTTTTTTTATTGACTTCAGCTCAGCATCAACTCCAAACTGCTGTCACTCACCTCTGCCTCTGGATCAAGAACTTCCTCTTCATTAGACCCCAGATGTGAAAACAGGCGCTCAAGCCTTCTCCGCCACCGTCCTCAATGCTGGCTCTCCACAGGACTGTGATCTCAGTCCAGTTCTAGTCAGGTTATACCCCTGATGACTGCAGCTCCATCCACTCCTTCAGCGTCATACTCCAAGATGCAGATGACATAACCCACGTGGGTCTTGTGACCAGAAATGAGGAAACGGCCTGAATGGAGGAGGTCCAGTCATTTGGTGCGTTGCGTGACAAAAACATGTAATCCTGATAAAAATAAATGAATAAACGCGGAGGACATGATCACAAAGACAAGCATTAAAGAGGTAAACTCAGAAAGCCCACAAGGTACAGAGGTCTCTACCCTGTCCCTGCACCGCCTGAAAAAGATAGATGTACAGTATATAATATATAATGCAACTGTAGTGGGCGCCGTCACTAAAAACAATAAAGGCAGCTACAAGCAGGAGGTGGTGCAAGAGCAACAATCTTTTCCTGAGTGAAAAACTAAAGAGAAACATGCACAACATCCCTCACTGCTGTTGAGAGGGTGAGCAGACATCCCTGAGGACTTCTCCCAGACTGAAAACACCACGTCAGTGGCCAAGAAGGTTCAAATGCACCTCTAACTCCCCGACTCCCATTATGTGCTCTTACTACAGGGGCACTGCTGATACAGTCCTCACTGCTGGAAGACTGCATGGTAAATGGATTGCACTTATATACTGTGATCCCTCGCAAATTTGCGCTTTAAGTTCTGTGGTTTTAGTTACTCGCAGATTTTTCAGAAATATATAATATTAAAAAAAAAAAATCAAGAAAAAAATCGCAGAAACATCACAGGATGTTGTGCGCGTTCTCTCACAGTGAAGAAATGTTGTGAGGCCGCCTGGCCCCTTTAAGAAGGTGGCCTTATGGGTAATGGTGTGGCCTTATGGGTAATGTAGTGTGTATGTTGTGGGATGGCAGAATGAAAACAGGGATGAAAAGTGTAGTGAGCATCAACAGCAGCCCAGCGTGTATAGATTTACATTCTCTGTGAACTGACAGGAGCCCAACAATACAACCTGTGTGATGTTACAAGTTCCTGCAGTGCCAGAATAAAGTTCCCGTTCCATGCAGAGAAAACCAGACTGTTTCTTTTGTTGTTCTTAGCATGTTAGCCGTTAATCACGAGCCAAAAATAGCACAATACCAGTGGTTTCTTTACTACGGTTCAGAGACCAGAGGCTGTGAAGGTAACAGAAAGACCACAGTTGAGCCTTTGTCTTGTTTCACTGCAGTACCTCGCTACTTTCTTACGGTTTTTAAACATATTTTAAACACATTATTTAGGCTCAGGGGGCTCCGGCTCCAGTTCGCGGATTTTGAGTTTTGCGAGGAGGGGGTTCCCATTAACTGTGAAAAATAAGGGATCACTGTACATTGGTCTCTCATTCACCCATTCACATTTGCATGGCTGCTGCCATGTAAAGTGCTGCCAGACAAGCTGGAGTCGGGATCGAATCTCTGGGATCGAACTGCCAACCTCACAGTGACTGGACGACCTGCTCTACCAACCGATCTACAGCCACCACATAGTGCAGTTTGGTCTCAGACTCGAGTCCTCGAGGGCTGTTTTCTGTAAGAGGTTTCTCTGCTTCAGCTGATTCACATAAATGGGTTGTTAAGTGACCTGTGCAGAGCTGGATGACGAGCTGGTGGTGATTAATTCATCTGAATCAGGTGTGTTGAAGCAGGAAACCATCTAAATCAGGGGTGTCAGACTCATTTTCACTGAGGGCCACATCAGCATCATTGTTGCCCTCGAAGGGCCAGATTGACAGCATGATCCAATGTAGATCAAAATATATTAAACTGCACCTCATTATATTGCTAAATGACTGTTTCTGCATTTATTATGTATTAAAGTTTCTAATATTTCAGTCATTATTATATTAAACTCAGGGTTTGTTGTTGTTAGAGTATCCATTACCTTGGTTTCAGAAGCAGAAGCGGTTCTTTGTTTTTCTTGGAGGCTAAATTTAGCATACTTAGCTCCGTGTTTGTTGTCAAAATGCCGACGTAGATTAAACTCTTTCATGACTGACACCGCCTCATAACACAAAAGACACAGTTATTTCACCTTGAGATACCAACTTGTAATTGTTTTCCCATTGTTCATGAAACTACCTTCCTTGTGCATCAATTTTTCTTTTTCTTGGACATGTTGGGGTTAGTTTGTAGAGGTTTTTCTTAAATTCATCAGTTCTGAAAATTGTCTTGATGTCTTGCTCATGGTGAGATACCGTTATTGTTGTGGGTGACGACGAAATGCATTGTGGAGATGTAGTTTATTGTCAATATGCGCTTTAAAGTGCTGTAAGCTTATTCTATGTCTTAAAATATTGGTTTAGAATTTAAGCCAATAATGCCCAAGCTCTTGAAGGCCACATAAAATGACGTGGCGGGCTACATTTGGCCCGCGGGCCTTGTGTTTGACATGTGTGATCTAAGGCATGTAGGACAGTGATGGGGGGCCCTGACATAGTGAACACAGCCAGCAGCATAGTTGATGCCCTCTGCCAGTAACTCGCTGGTGACTCCTCTCACTCCTTAAACTCTCCAGCCTCTTGCCTTCAAGGGAAAGGTACTGGAGCCTCCAGGTCCACTTCGTAAGACTGTCAAACGGGTTCACCCACCAGGCATCAAGATGCTGAACTCTGTCCACCACCTTCCCCTTCTCCCCTCTGCCCCTGGACTGCAAACCACCCTATATGCAAACATGTTCTACCTCAGCAAGGTTTTTATTTGCACATAATTACTCACAACCTGCAACCTGTCCTGCACCTTACAGTAGCGCTGCACAGCTGTCCACCATATGTGGCACAAGCATTACTTTTGTTGTACATGTTGTACATAGAACATACATAGAACTTTTTATTAGGGCTGGGCAAGTTAACGCGTTATTATCACGTTAAATTATTAATTTATTAACACCGACATTTATTTTGTCGTGCGTTAACGCATGTTGCTCACATGCTTTTGTTTTGAAAAGTCTGTTACTAGCTGCTGCGGAACCAGAAAACAACTGGCAGGTAAACATAACTAAAACCTAAAACAGACATGGAGAACGGTAAAAATCTGTGAACTTTACAGTTCAGGTAGCAACTCAGGTAGAAATATTAACAATTCTGTTTAAAATAAAAAAATTCTGGACTGAAACAAAACTTTCTCGTCATTCCTCCATGTTCCATCAGATCTGCTCCATGTGTTCACTGTCCTGCTGTTCTCTAGCTGGTTACTGCAGTGCGGCTCCATCTAGTGGCACAGATGTGTAATGACAACAGAAAGTCCAGTCCTCCATTATAAAACAAATTCAGTTCTGTGGCCAGTTTTTTAATTTCGTATTTTTGATCCAAGTCTGAAATAGAAATTTAAAAAAAAGGCTTTTTTTTTTCATTTTTTTGTGTTAGATTAAAAAATGAAAAACGGAATAAAATGTCACTTTTTAATTTTTTTTTTTAATTTTGATTGACAATTGAAAATGGAAAGAATAAATGATACACGGATTGGTAAAGTTCCTGAATTTTAACATGGACATTTTCATTTTAAAGTTCTCCCAGATGGAGGATTCAACAGAAACAAGGTTATTTGTAACAACTGACAAGTTGAACTCCCCGTTAAAAGTTTCTGCTGTTACCTCAGAAATGACCTGTTTTAATGTTCTGATTGTGCTGAGACACAATCATTTTGTTGGATTTTGTTTGTAAACTTTTTTTTATTTTTTATAAAAACAGGATGACATTAATGCCCTGGCAGTGGCAGTAAGCTTTATTTTATTTTACATTTTTTAAGATGAGATTTACACTAAATGTGTGTTACTGACAAGCGCCGATGTTAAAAGTGTTTGAACAACAAATGTTATGACACTTTAGTTCATATGGCAGCAGAACATTTAAATAAAAGTGCATTTTACACTACTTTTGAATTCATTATTTGATTTTGCGTATACAATGCGATTAATCGTGATTAATTAGGGAAATAATGCGATTAATCGCGATAAAAAATTTTAATCGTTGCCCAGCCCTACTTTTTATATATCATATTTATATTTTATTTCATTTTGTTTTGTCTCGTTGTTCATATATTTTATGTTGCACCGCTCTTAAGGAGAGGGACAAACTGCTTTTCGATTCTCTGTATGTCAAGAATATTTAGAAAATTAACAATGAAGAATCTTTGAATATTAGGAGTCTGGTCATAAATGGTGCAGCATGTTTCCATACATTTAAAGTACCACAGTGGATCTTAAGATGGTCAAAATCAAAATGTAGACTTGCCCTTTTGATTCGAAAGGCTCCACAAAAATATGCATTTACCATTTAGGAATTACAGCCATTCTGAGCTTACTACTTCAGCTTTGTTAGCAGATATGTCATCAAAAAAAGTGGGGTCAGGGGGGCCACAGCCATGCGTTTACACCAAGAAATGAAAGCACAAATGGCGAAGCCCTGAGCACATGGTTACGAGACGAGGAAACTTCAAAATGGCTCAAAACCACAGTAGGCTTTACATTTTCAAACCTCGGTGAGAGATGTTGTATTTTTGCTGATCATAACCCTTTAACAACTTTAAAGCCCAACGGCAGCGATGCTGCCCATACCATGACACTGCCTCCACCATGTTTGACACTGTGTGGGTCATAAGCTGTTACTTTCCTTCTTAACACTTTTGTCTTCCAACCATTGTGATGCAAGTGTGGACCGGTTTCATCATTCTTACGACTCTAATGATTCAGCAGAATCGGTTTAGCGGACCCACGGGAAACACCGATGATGAGTCGGCTCACTGACGCCATTCCAGTCAGTGAAGTAGCAAGTTAAATGCTGCAATAAACAAGTCGTAATACTTTTTTTTATTTATTTGGCTCTATTTGGTTGTTGTTTTACATTTAGTGTATTTTAACTTCGGTTAAACTGATCTGCACATTTCACATTTTTGTTCCATTTGTTGTTTTTCTGTTTAAGTTGTGTTGTAGACTGTAGACTGATGCCAGGAAAACACACCCGTTTACCTGTTTCGGGGTTTTCTTGAATATGTCGTTTATTATGGACAACTCTTCACTTTTAGAACCAGGTGTTGTGCCTGTAAGACCGCTCCAAGCGGAAGCGCGCATTTGAGACCGGTCGCGCGCCACGTTGATCTTTCAATAACTTTCGCAGTATTATATAGTTACAAATAAATTGATATAACGAGAATACAGACAAGACGGGTTACGTGTTCATGAAGCGTTTACGGCTATAGCCTGCTAAAAGCGAGTACTTAAACATGCGCGCTCCCGCGTCAGGAACGCTTCTTACCTCTGGGGTTCTCTTTTCAATACAACACCGGAAGTGCGTCATACCAACTTAGCTAAATAAATAAATAAAACATTCCGTAAAGCATTCTTGTACATTTCTCGCTTTTGTTGTGCAATAGCAGCACTCTGGATGGTTTAAATTCAGAGGAAGGTGGCATTTGTGCTGCATAATTTATCGCAACATCGATCAGCTGTTTGATTACAGTTTCAGCACCAGCCAGCCGGATGGTTGCGGTTACCGACACGTTTAGTTTTTTTTTTCTCGTAAAACAAAATATCAGTTAGGGCTCCTCTTATTTAAATTGTAGGTGAAACTGAAGATAAACTGTCGTTTAAACGTAAAAAAACGATGTTGCTTACCTTTAAACGGAACAAACAAACTGCGTCATGTCAGCAGTAAAAACCAGTCAAAACGAAACTAAAACTTCCCTTTATCTTGAAAGGACTGAGATAAATATAACACCCAGAATGAATCAGCCAATACATCTTCCCCAGACCAAAATAGGCAGCAGCTGAGAGCTACAGATTTTACAAAACCACATAATTTAGATATAAAATCATTAAAGAACAGTAAGGTCTGAAATTACCACTTATTTTAAATCTTGAAAGCCTTAAATTATTCTCAACATGGTTGACATAGCATCTGTAGGGTCCATCTAGAATATTTAAAATGTGTTTTAATTGGTGTAAGGAGATCAGGTCGTTGAAGTTCATTTGTGTTTGGAGCTGATCAAAGTGTCAGGAGGCATCTTTTTCCCCTTATCAGTTTGGATTTACAGAAAAATCTGGTCTTTCACATACCTGACCCTCATGGCCCCTCCTCCAGGTTGTGAGGTCACAGGAAGGCGTGCCAACATCTCTTATTTTCACTGGGCCCGGCCAGACCCCACGGGTAAGGGCCCGGCCAGACCCCACGGGTAAAGGCCCGGCCAGACCCCACGGGTAAGGGCCCGGCCAGATCCCACGGGTAAGGGCCCGGCCAGACCCCACGGGTAAGGGCCCGGCCTGACCCCACGGGTAAGGCCCCACGCCAGACCCCACGGGTAAAGGCCCGGCCAGACCCCACGGGTAAGGGCCCGGCCAGACCCCACGGGTAAGGGCCCGGCCAGATCCCACGGGTAAGGGCCCGGCCAGACCCCACGGGTAAGGGCCCGGCCTGACCCCACGGGTAAGGGCCCGGCCAGACCCCACGGGTAAGGGCCCGGCCAGACCCCACGGGTAAGGGCCCGGCCCCAACAAGCTCTGTTTTGGGATACGGATGCTTTACCAAAACACATTTGTCCAGGTCAAAGAGTATGATACACGTTTGTGTATAAAGTCATACATTTAATCTAGCTCAATGTTAGCCAGAGGATAACTGGTTTAAATACTGTTAAATTAGAAACCATCTTAATTGATCTGATGTCTGTAGAGAAACTTCTTAGTTGTTCACTTAAAACTACTTCTCAGGGAAGAGATTACAGTCAGAGATCCTGCTCAATGTGTGCCGTCGTGCAACATAAGGACGACTTTGACATGGGTGTTTACCTGCTTCACTGATCTGAGTCATGGGAGTTCGTTTGTGGTCTTTATGGATCCCTAACGACGTGATCTCACGTTTGCTGTCAAAGAAAAAGCCACAGGAAGCTCCCACAGAAAGGGATGTGGTGAAGAAGCCACCTAAACCTCAAATTAATGAGTGAGCTGCAAGGAAGGAGCAACAGCTCACATTTCACTGAATCCTCCACGAATGGAAAGTAAAAGTTAAACTTTCTTCGAATTGTAGATGTTGTTTTGCTGGCTTATTCACAAAAGTGGGAAAATGGCCTCTTTTGGGTTTAGAACAGGCTACATTTTTGTTTTGTTGTTTTGTTTAGTTTTTAATGTCTTGACTAAAATGTTGATTAGTTTCACGGACATTCATTAAAACGTTATCCAGTTTTAGTTTTGTGCATCAAACTGTTCAGTGTTTCTGAGACTCTGCAAACAAATATACTAAAATTTAAACTTTATCTGTAAGGTTTTTCTCCCTTAAGAGTTAATAAAAGTAAATATGATTGCCTGTAACAGTAAAATGGATAATTAAATTAGATTTTAAAAGAGCTCAACTATGCATTCTCTTAATTTAAATAGTTAAATGCTTAGTTTACCCCCAGATGGCGCTAGTTACCCACTGACTCTGATGGACTTAATCCTCACCTGCAGGCAAACTGAACCACAGAGACAGAAGACATAAATTTAGAGGAAAAGGTTACAAAAAGTAACTCTTGGCTAAAGTGAAGTAAAGTTTTATATCCTGCATTTTTATTTAACCAGGTAAGAGTCTCATTGAGATTAAAATTAAAGTATTGAATTATGGTTGACTGAACTATAAAAGTTGAAAATGCTACATCTGGTTTGAGAAGCTGGTAAATTTGCACAACTATTGGAAATGAGGTATTTAACTTCACGTAAACATATCATCAAAAGGAGAAATTCATTAAAATCACAACTGAGGACTAAACATGTCACGTGTTGGTAAATTGAGGCTTTTTTAAGATTTGGCCACCAGAGGGCACTGAAGCATCCCAAATTACTTTAATTTACACATTATTTAAGCATACCTGTCAAGTATCCCGTTTTGGCCGGGAAAGTTCTGAATTTTCTCTAAGAACATGGTCAAAACCTATGATAAAGACTATATCGTCAGACACTATAAATGCAAAGTAGGCAACAAATCAGTACAAGTCATTAAAAGAGTAAAATGAAATGAGATGAAAAACTGTAAAAGAAGAGCAATATAAAATGAAGACAATGTGTGGAATGAAAATCAAATGTAAATGTAAATACAAGCAATGTTAAATGAACAAAAAATATGCAAATCCCTTCAAATAATTACTCTTCATATATACCCCTTTGTGTTTTCATTTAGGCTTTAAAGAATGTTCACATTGACAAACTTATTAATCCAGTTGTGTCTGACCTCACAGCAATGGTCAGTCAGACACACCTGGATTGATCCGTTTGTCCAATAACGGCACACAGGAAACAAAAGACCTGGCTGAAGTTCAGGAAGTAGTGCAGCTGTGATTTTAGCTTTTCTGTTCACCAAAAATGTAAAAGACTGGAGCTGGTTGGGATGGTGGGACTGCTCACAGCAGGCGCCAGAAAATTTCCCTTATTTTCAAATCCAAAACTTGACAAGTATGTATTTAAGTGTTGAAACAAAGCGAGTCTTCCACATGATAAAGTGACGATAACAAGACAATTAATCATTCTCAATCGATTTTATTTTCCAAACTTCTAACTGAATGTATGCAGGTGAGAAGCAACTGCTGCATCACCTTGTTGTGAAATGTTGCCATCTAGTGGACAGAATGCAAAACTACAGGGAGGTGCAAGTGAAAGTACAGAACAAGCACACTTGACTGTCGTTGTTATCAGCGGCCTGCAGGCAGAAGGTCAAAGTGAAGTGTCCCTTACCATCATAACATGACAACCAACCCCTCCCCTAACACGAGACTGCTCCACGAAGCGTTGCATCATCTGGCAGCACGCCACTATCTTCAGGAGGGGCTGACACGAGACTCGCCGTCACATGACGGCTGATCACCTGACGTGCTTCATTCTGAGAAAGAAAAAGGAGCGAGGCCCGCTGATGTGTTTAAAATCTTTATTCATGCACGTTAAGACACTTCAGCATCGGGAATGGTCGTTAACATATTTACACATATTTACACGTCGGGATGGTTTTTAAAACGGTAACATCTGAAATGAACATTCAAGCTGGCGTTGGTGTGCTGGTTCTCTGTCCTCCAGTCTCACAATGAAACTTGTGTCATTAACTGTAAAACTGTCAATGATGCTGCAACATAACCACCGTGGTGGCTCACGTGACTCTGAACAGTTGGCGGGAAGTTGAAATTAACTCAAGTAAAATTCTTCTTAATATAAGAAACACACCATCATATGTACAAGTGGACGGTGCTGCGTATACGGTCCCTGCACAATATCCCTTTTTATTTGAGCTTGAAAACACTGTAAAATTCTCAATGAATTCATGAAATATGTAAAAAATAGTTTAAATTCTTATCATTTGAACTATATAAATGGTGCTAGATGATCTTGGATAAAGAAACAACAAAAAGAGAAGCGTCAAATTTAAGACATTTGTGTTGAAAACGTCACATCCTTCATAAAAATCTCCCTTTCTGGGCGAGTTCATTGTTCATAAAAAGTGCAGCTTCTTTCTAACATGTAAATAACTTCATTAAGACAATAACCAGATTAACTGGATTGAAGATTTGTAGGTTAAAAACAAACAAACAAAAAAAAAACAATTACAAGACTAAGTTAAGAGTCTGTGTAGATGTAGGCTACATATAGCTTTCAATTGCTCTAATTAATCATTAAATATTCTCTTTTAAATCACTTCCTAATTCAGTTTGACCACATCTTTAGTGCAGATATCGAGACTCGTTTTGTCCCGCGGATCACCAGGTAAACAGAGTCAGTCCATATCTTTTTTTCCCTGGATGGTCTCAGACTGTCTTTCACCAGGATGCTGCAGGTGTGTAAACAGTTTGTTAATTAACTCTCTCTTTGATACGACTGATGACATCACGGTTGTCCGTCCGCCTCCTTTCGGCCTCATTTCGCTTACGTTTATTTGCTAAGTCAGGATTTAGACACCGTTACAGGCGTTACAGACGATTATTTGGTTCCATTAAATGTATCCGCTCAGGAGAGAAAGGATAGTATGAAAGTTAACAGGGGTGTCAATTTTCCGCAGATTCACGGATTTCCGAGTTTTTTCCATCCTGGGGGTCATTTTTGAGATACGTGCAAGTCCGGTTTAATATTTTCGGGGGGGGGGGGTACCCTCCACGAACGTGACGTGAATTCTCGATTGTGATTGGTTGATTGAGACCAGGGCATGCGCACTGAGCCCGTTGACAATCCAGCTGCTATCACAGCCAAATCAACGGTCAAAGTAGCCTGAAGCACATATTTTCTGATATTACTTCTCCCTTTCTTGTTTGGATGGATGATTATTAGCTTTAAATTCACAGGAGAGATGTTTATTCCTTATTGTACTTATTTATTGTTAGACAACGCGGATGAAATATACAGCGCTTCTCACCACTGGTAAATGTAGGTAGGAAATGTATGCTGGTTTGATTTGCTGGTATGCTGGCTCATTTAATTAACATTAAAAACCGCTTAGCAATGTAACCTCGAAGTACATTTAAATAGCCTTTTTCTGAAGTGCTAAGTTTACATATTAGGGCAATTATATGATAATTAAATTAAAAAAAAAAAAAATCCTGTCTCCGACACCCCCCGGATCTACACGATTCACATAAGTCACCATTTTTGACTTCAAAATGGCCAATTTCGCCAAAAGGTGAGGGATTTTCATGCCTGAAGTATTAGTTATTCAGTGTTTAGAGCTTTTTGTGATTAAAAAAAAAATTAAGAAAAGCTAATGTTCAGAGTTACAGGCATCAAAAAGACATGTTGAATTTAACATGCTATTTTCTATATCTGCTTACTAAAGTTTTGGATCCATGTATCTTGTCAGTAATATGTTTTACTGTTGAAGTTCACGAGTGACTGAATCACTAGTCATTCTGAATTTTTGCCTTTAATAGGCAACTTAATTGTTTCATAACAACTACTTTTATTTTTGATATCTAACCTGTATATGCCTCCTAAAGCAGCACCTCGAGAGTGCTCAAATTTTTTTCGAGCCCCCCCCCCCCCCACTTCCGAGTTTTTTCCAATTTTCCGTTGACACCCCTGGGGTAAGCATCTATCTCAGTTTTGATTGTGCAGCTGCAGGCAGAATAAAGTTTCCGTTGGTTAAACATGCCGCCTCTGAAGCCAGTTACGATCATTTCCTAGACCTCAAAGCATTTTCTGTTGCAGTTTTTACATTTGCGACAAACCAAAAGACCAAAGCAGCGTAATCTCAAGACAAAAGTAGCAACAAACGACCCTCAACACTAAAGCACTTCCAGAAACATTCAGTCTTCACCTTGATTAACTTTGTTCCTGCTGCGGCAGAAAACATGAATCTCAAACAAACTCTTCTGATTATTTAAAGCAGCACCTTTATCTACCTACTATCAGCAAAAAACCACACAACGTAACTTCAGACTCCCGTCCCAGCCGTCTTTTGCAATAACTGCGTATCATTTTACGGCACTAGGTCACGCATCAACAACGATGATGAAACTAGCTCACAGAGCTAAAGTGGACATCCTGCCAAAGATGAAACGAGAGTAAAAGAGCGTCCTGAAAGCGACTGCACCTCCACGCCTATAGGGGAAGCCCCCGAGCTAAAAAAAATAAATCAGATAATTACAAAGATAAAGGACTCGGTAGTGTCTAAGTCCTGACTTAGCAAAGCGTGCTGGTGTGAGTCCTTGACGACTAAAAACTCCTGAAGAACTGCAGAGAGAGTTCGTAGGTCAAGAACATGGTGGCGCTCATCGGGAATCCTCGGATGGCGTTCACTGACGCTCCTCGGAAGAACACCTGCGCAGAAGAAAAAGGTTTACATGACACAGCTTGATCTATGGAAGGTCAAACTTTAATGCTTCATTTGATTTTAGCAAGAGGAGAAAGAGCAAGAAGCTTGCGTCATTTTTCTGAACAGCGTTGCCAAGTGGGAAATGTAGGATTATCGTACCAGAGACTCAAAATCATCAAATTTTGAGGGAAATTATCGTACATCAGTCATAACCAAAATAACAAGCCCAATGGTGCGCTATAGTCAAATTTAATCACTCTAGTGTTTAAATTTGGACGGAGATGACCATTCAGCCCATTCAGCCTATCATGCTAGTTGTTCTGAGACAAATGTTCGTATCTCATACTCAGCAAAGCACGATTGGCTGGAAACATGTCACATGGGAACAGATGCCTTCAAGGTTCACAAAAAAAAACACTGCACCAGACAGTTGCGGCAGGCAATGATTTGAAATAGGGATCCATGAAAACTGTTTTTTAAAACCTATACTGATAACCGATAACCAATAACACACACATAACTAAGATTATTACATCAATACTATGAACAAAATCCAAAATTGTTTTGACTTTTTAAATTAACTGATATTTTTTTTTCCATTGAAAAACTATTGGCAAGCCTCTCAAACATTTTTGTAAAGCTATCAAACAAACCTATTTGATATCTCACATCAACTTAAATAAGATTCATTACTGACTGATATAAAAAGATAAAAATAAAGGCTCCTTGAACTGATGGAAATACATGCATCAGAATTACTACCTGAAAAGGATTTAACATTTAAAGGATTTTGGCTTGTGGTTCCATTTAAATTAATACCTTTAATTAAAGTAAATGAGGTTCAGTAGTTTTTGTTTTTTATTTTTTAATCTCATGGAAGCTTTAGATGAGAGGAATGAGGGAGAGGGGAGGAGAGGGGAGACTGCTGCTGGCTTGCGTGTGTTAGCATTAGCTTCCTTTAGCTTCTGTTAGCTCACATTAGCACGATTTCAAAACTCTATGGAAGCGATTGTTATGTTGTAGGTGGCTGATCAGGTTTTACGTATTAAAGCTTGTGCTTCCCTCCTCGTAGAATTCACTCGGAGGATTCGTCACAAATAAACACCAAACGATCTTTTTCTGAAACTTTAATGAAGTTCCACGCCGCCATGTTTGTTGTGATCAGCGCTGTGCTGCAGGCTGCATTCAAGGTGTAACGTAAATTCCCACATTCCCTCATTTGCTAGTCGTTCCATCCTTTTCTATTTTTTTCTTTTTTTATGTGTAACATGTGAGAAAATACTGCGAATATCAATTCAAGTCAGCAACTACTAAAATTATGACCGAGTTAATGAGTTGTTTTCTGGCATGAGGGAGTATTCTTGATTTTCCTTATTGAGTAATCGTTTTTCTGGTTATGCCGACGTCACTTGAACATAACATTCACTGCCAGTCATTCAAGACTCAGAGGGAGCGAGGCACTGCTGTGTTGACAAATATATATATGTTATCAGGGCTATTCGTCGTGATATCGGAGTTATCGGGATGATGTCATAATTTCCCGTTATCGGCCCGATAGTTATCGTGCACCTCTAAAAATCAGTATTGGCATCGGCCCTAAAAAAATCCATATCAGTAGATCCCTACTCAGCATGGATGGTAATACCAAGTCTAAACAGAGCCGAGGTTTACATGACGTTAGAAAAAAGGAGTTTCGTCACAGCTGAGGTTCGCCGTTTAGATAACAGGTTACTTAACTGTCGGAGGCAGTGTCCTATAAATAACCCCAGTCACTGATCGACTGATGTGAATCCCTTATCTTTCTGTCTGCTTTCTCAGAACATCAATGATGCCCTGGTATTGATCGGCTGAATGTTTGCAACACATTCAGAGAAGCTCTGGCTCCTCTGCGCTGGAAATCGGGGCAGTTCTACGTTTTGAGGTCTTTGACGCAACAAACAGTCTGAACCTGATCTCCTGAACAGTTTGTCTCATCCGGACGCAGAGCTTGGTGCCTCATCAGCTGTGGATCTCACGTCAGGGTCGGAGGCCGTGTTGTAAATGGTCGCCTGACACGACCCCAAAAATCAATGCTGGGCAGCGATCTGACCAAAAGAGTCCAACGTCCAGGTTTCTCAAGGATTTCTTCGAGCAAATTCACCTAAAAAAACAAGCCTTTCACATGACGAACGGGAGATAAGAGCTTGTTTTCCATTTGTTCTGCATTTGTGGATGTGTTGCTCTGCCTGTCAGAGCTGGAAAACGATGCTCCGGTGCTTTTATGGTTTCAATTTTTAATGGTCAAACCATCCGGGACAAGACTCAACTGCCAGTTTAATGATTAAAATAAGATCCGGGACTGCAGAGCACTTTGATGTAAACGAACTAATGATGCAGAAACTGCACTGATAACAGAAAAACAAAGCTCTGCTGGCAGCTGCTTCTCCATGGCTCTAACCCTTTTCCTCTCTTGTACATTCTCGTAGATAGAATAATCTCGTAGAAGAATAAAAGCACAATGAATGAATGAATTAATAACTTTCTTTGCAAAGTTGCATCTAAAACTGATGATCTCAGGTGGATGAATCATCTTCTTAACCTTGAATTTTGTAAATTGTCTTGTACCGTGTAATATACCTGCGCATTGCTTGTTTTATGATGTGGAGTTTTGTGGACGAAGGACTGTACGAGCAATAATCACCGCTGTGATTGGTTGAGGTTCGGCTGCGAGGTCACACACTCACCTGAGCTCCCTCCGTCTTGTAGCTGTCGATGATGCAGTGTAAAATTCCCTTGTACTTCCTCTGCAGCCGAGCGTCCGCCTGCATTCGACTCTTCACCACGTCGGCCGGCGTGGCCGTGACCCAGGAGATGGACCCTGAGGAAGAGGAGGGAAGACATCAGCTGCTGCTTCATGTATCGGGACGTGACAAGTATCATCTGGTCCTTATCAGCTCTTGAGACGAAGTAAATCCAACCTCTGATGAAAAGCACGACATATTACACAGTGTCCCTATTTATTAAAGAAAAACGAAGCCGCAATGCAGAAACAGTGAGTCAAAAACTACAGATCCCACGATTCAACAGCTTGCAGAAAGCAGCAGTTAACTCAAACTCAAGACCTGCAGGCCAAATCTGGCCCTAATTTCATCTGGCGCACAAAAACAAAGACATAAACTTATAACACGAACATTTCTGAGGAAACGTTGACGGGTTGCCAACGTAACTGATTCGCCGTTAACAGCCAGGAGACGGCTGAGCAGCTACTTCTGGGACCTTTTTCCTGATATGATGTCTTGTCTTGTATTAAGCTTGTTATGCCTGTGCTGAGGTTTTTTTTTGTGAATCCCACAACATGTGCCTCTGATCAAGGACATGTGGTGTGAGACACCTGTTTTTTTATCCTCTCCCCCCACCCATCCCCTATGTGGTCATATTTTCCTCTGTTAAATTGAAGCACTCTTATAGCGCTGACCCAAGCACCGTTGACTCCTGTCCATATGTTGTGTTGTTTTTGTATGTTTCTCTTGGACGGTGAACTGGGAAGTCAAATTCTGCTGTGTTGGGACGCTGGCTCAGTGGCGACAATAAATTTGATTCTGATTCTGATTGTGATTCAGGATTAAAAGAAGCTGTTTTACATCAAAAAAGTCAAAATTTTTGCAAACTGCCATTTTACAACAAAATTTGCAATTTATTTTTAAATAAAAAGAAAATTCAATTTCATAACAAAAATTTGCAAATTTTTATCAAAATGTTACAATTTTGTAAACTTAGTTTTGTAGCAGTTATTCAAATTTTACGACATAAAAATCTGCAATTTGCTCATTTTTAGTTAAAAAGTCCCAATTTTATGAAATTTATGATTTTGTGACAAAAAGTTGTGATCGTACGACCAAAATCTGGGTTTTAGACTCAGTCTAGTAAAATTAGCAATTTTTTTTTTTGTTTTTGTTTGTTTGTAATGATAAAATCACAATTTTTCTAAATGTTCAATTTTGCAAGAAAAGTTTGAGATTTGACAAAAATTCACTTTTTCTTACAATAACAAGTCGGGATTTTGTGAAATTCACCATTTAACAAGAAAAACACACGACTTAAAGACAAAAGGTTGTAATTAAATCAGAGCTCAGTCAGCTAGCTATTTAGCCACCACAAAAATCAAGAGATGGACCAAGAAGAGTCCAGGTGTCTTTCCGTGCATCACGTTTTTAAATCAGAGCAGTTGAATCATATAAGATTAAACTTGTTTCTGACCAGAAACGGTCTCTTTATGTCGGTTTTTCCAGAAACACCACCGTAGACCGAGTCCAGGAACTAACAGGACAACAGCAAAGTAGCACCGGCCCTCAGACGGTAACTGATGCTGACGTGGCCCGGCATCACATGGAGTTTAACATTTTTCACGTCATGAGAGACGGAAAGTTCGTGGCCCGTTGTGCTTCAGTTCAATGAGGTCTTGAGATCATAGCACACTATTTCAGACGGGCTGAAGTCTGGACTTTGATGAGGCCAAGGCCGTCAAAAAAAAAAAAATACAACCGCCCAGACCATCATCCCTCCACCGCCGTGCTTGACAGTTGATATGCAGGGTTTCTGCTGATCTTCTGCGTTTTCGGCCAACTTCTAGTTCTGAACGAAACACAGTTTGAATCCAAGTTTGGGTACTTCAGGCTCACTTGATCAAATGAGACAAATAAGTAAAAACATTATTAATAAGCTGCATTAATGTGCTTCAGGTAACAGCTGTTGGGTCACGTGTTGAGGCAAACACGTGAATGGTAGGATCAGGATGAAACAAGCCTCCACTGAAGAATTAAACAGCTCAGACTCTGGTTTCAGGCTACTTTTCCACAAATGATGGTGCAATCAAATCCCAGATTCCCCACAGGGCAGCCATGATGTCCACCTGCTGAGGTCATTGAGGATATTTTCTCTGGCTGATGCCACACTTCAGTGCCCCACATCAGGGCCTCAACAGCACACAGCTGATTGCAGCTCTGCCACATTTCGACTCCGTCACGTGTTCACAGCTGGCCAGCCTGCATCTGGAAGCAATACAACTCAAGTCTCCGCTGTTTATCTCCACGGCACATGGAGTTCTCGCTCGCTCAAGCTTTGCAACGCCATTGGCCGAGTGTTCACACGCCCCTTCCTGCTGTACAGATGAAGATATCACCACTGGAGCTCTGCATGTGTGAGACAACACTTTTTTTCTCATTTTGTTGAGATGACACTGTCTGGAAGTGAGGTCATCGTGCGTGCAAACCAAATGTTCTTCTGCATGCTTCACCCCTGTAGAGGAGGAAAACCAGTGGAGACACGACCACCTCCAGTCAAAGATGAGGGTTTAAGCTCCCAGATGTTTTTCCAGTTCATGTTTCCATCTGTTTCGGGGGCTGAGGAATGCTTCCAGTGAACAATGCACACAATTTTTTTTTCAGCCCTCGGTGGATTATTTCAGACGATGCTATAAATTCAGGAGGCTCCCCTCAGTCTTCAGGAGTTAACTCCTTCCTAACAACTTTGGAGATTCCAGCTCAAACAGGTCATGTCTGATCAAAAATGAGTGCACGGACATTACAGAAACTATAGTTTTAAAATAAAGGTAGCACATGGCAGGAAAGACTGCAAGTTTAACTTAAGTGTACACGTTATTGGACCAGAATATATCAGAGATTAAAAAAAAAAAAAAAAAAACAAAAACTGTCGTCTCCATCTGATACTGTTCCAATTTTAAAGACAACCAAAACTCAATGTCCGTGCACTGTGATGTCTCATCACGTACACTGCATGATGTGCAGGGAGAAGATAAATAAACTCAGGAATAAATTTTGCAAATGTTTATCACGAACATTGATAATAATCGCAGCGATGCAACAGCGGCCCTTCAACTGTAGGGTTGGGAATCGAGAACCAGTTCCTGTAGAGAACCGGTTCCTGTAGAGAACCGGTTCCATGTGTTTCAATTCCATGGAATTGTTTGGCAGTTTATCCAGCAATTCTCTTATCGATTCCAACCTGCACGAATCTCACATAAGTTACGCAAGTCACGCAAAGTCAGTTCCAGAAAGCACTTACGTGATTATGTTACGTCGGTTTAGCACGCGCATTGGAGTTATAAACAACAATGGGACCCACCAGGTTCAAACGCTCCAAAGTTTGGCTTCACTTCACCAAAGAAAGATGGCAACAAGGCAACTAGCAGTCATTGTTAAGTGGAGATAACAGCGTTGGGAGGGAACACAACTAACATTTTTGTCGCGCTTCGGACTGATGGATCTCAACCCAGCAGCAATAGCCAAGCTAAGATCACCTCTGGTAACTCTGGTAAGTAGCTATCCCACTGCCTATGTGCTTCTTTGTAAAACACGCTATAACATTAACGCTGTGCTATTAAATGCTACTGCTCACTACCTACTTTTCTAGACATGATTATTTTTCTGCAAAAGAATTGTTAATTCTTCATAATATTTGCAGATTTGCACTATGCACTGTTCCGTTGTATTTGATAGTATTTATCTTTCTTTATTATTATTTTTGAGTGATTAGTGGGCTCATATATCTATTTAAAAATGAGATTTAAAAAAAAAAAATTTTTTAGGAAAAATCTGTTAGTAAAATGTTCACATTCTTGTGTATTTGCACAGTTACATATTACAACAGTTAACACGTTATCCAGGCTTTGGGCCTCTTTTGACCTCACTGTTGAGTTTGTAAGCTCATGACTTCTAAGTGAAAAAAAATTGATGCAAATAAAACTGTTTGTTCTTCTTTTTCCCCAAATTAGAATCGATAAGAGAATCGACAAAGAATCGAATCGTTAAACAGTATCGATAATGGAATCGGAATCAGAAAAATCTTATTAATTCCCATCCCTATTCAACTGTGACATTTACCCGCCAAACCTCCGGCGAGCCAGATGGAGCCAGGATGAGGGCCGGACGAGCTGTCTGGTGTCAGCAGGTCACAGAAGACGCTGTAAGGGATGAAGTAGAGAGCGTATCCGGGGACGTCCCTCAGGACCATGGCCCCGGCCCCTCTGTACAGGCCCTGGAGGCCCTCGGTCTGCAGGATGCTGCTGATGCAGTGGATGGGGCCCCGGTAGAGCCGCTGGTTGGGGATGTCGACGGTGCGCAGGGGGATGTCAGTGCCAGCTGGGACGTTACCGGCGAGCTGCAGGTTCTCTGTGGGAGCAAAGTGGGAAAAAAAATTAAAATTAAAATTAAAACAAGGCTGTGAGCATTGGGGTGAGTATTGGCAAGGACCTCACAATACGATATGTATCATGGTACTTGGGTCATGATACGATATTATCACGGTATCACGATATCACGATATATTGCCATATTCTACCCAGTTAATATCAAAATTAAAAGTAGAGATGAAAAATCAAGTTGCTGTATATGTTCATCAGATGATATTGATCATTCAGAGGACAAATTGAGTCAAAACTATTTGCTTCAAAACAACCTATTTATTATGTGCATGCCAATGCATTGGCAGCACATATTGTTATGCAGTAAAATGGGCCCATTTTACTCAACTGTCGTACGACAGTTGAGTACTGTCGTACTCAACTGTCGTACTCAACTGTCGTGGGTGTAACCCAACTGTCGCATCTTGGGTTACACCGCCCTCGCTATGGAAAAAAAAAATCCCAAAAAAAAAAAAAAACGACTGAGAAAACGACAAAAAACACGTTTTTGAAGGCGTAATATTAGTATCCAGGATCGGTTTCCCTTTTTTTCTTTTTTTTCTTATTCCGCATCATATTTTGTCCGTTAATAGGGGCATAACCGTAAGGTGCACACATGCATGAAATATATCAAAACGTAGGTCTCGACCGTGCGATGCGGGCTATTACTTTTCTCCGTCAAAAGTGTTACCGTGGCGACGCTAGATGCCAAAAACGGCGAAAATCGTCCCATAGAAATGAATGGGATTTTGCCGGATTCCGAGCAAATCTGCTCAAATCAGCTCAAACCCAGCCCTCTTTGGAGCTCTATAGCTCAGCCATATTTCATCACAGAGACACCATTCGAAGTTTAAATGGGTCACAAGACTTTGACCTATGACATACTGAAGCCGTGTATTGTTGTGATTTACGGTCTTTGAGAAATCGCGATTTACGTTTTATGATTTTTACAAGATCTTCAAAAAACCCTCCTCACTCTAGTGATGTCATCACGCACTCTAGCTCCGAGGAGAGAAGAAAAAAAAATTAAAACTGCCTTTTCCTTTTTCACGTCCACTCCTTTTGCTCAACCTACATAAATTATACATCAAAACGTAGGCATTTTGTCCTCTTTCAGATGATGTGACTTCTGTGTCTGTGTGGTGTTTAGTTTTCCATCAAATCAACCTAGAGTTCAAGGTGGTCCTTCCCGGCTCCTATATATTTCTATGGGGAAATTTTTCAAAAGTCTCGTCTGACAGGAAAAAGTTTCATATTTTTACACGGCCGTCATTTAAAAACCGTAGACATTTGAGAAAAAAGAAATATATCCCTGTAATCCTGAAAGCCTTGTGGCACTCACGGTTCAAGAATTTTTTCAAAAACTTATTCGGTTTTTGAATTACATCTGTTTGTTCGGGACATGGAAAATCGGACTTTGACAGAATCAACAGCCTACTGCTCCAAAGGCTAAATTTATACTTTTTAAAACTGCTCTAGTTTAAAAATGGAAAACATTTACGAAATAAAATATATATCACCGCGTAGCTGAAAGCCTTGTGGCGGTCACGGTTCAAGAATTTTTTCAAAAACTTATTCAGCTTTTGAATTACAGCTGTTTGTTCGGACACAAAAATCCAGGTTTGGACTGACTGCACAGTGTAATTAGGGGGTCGCTGGCTGTTTCTCTCCAAAACTCACAGACACACATACACACGCAGGAGGAGCCGCACATGTGACTGCCTCCCCTGAAGCCCCGCCCCTTTCTGCCTGTTCTTCAGGCACAGTATATGATATATTATGAGAATGATCACAGCCTTGACTCACATATGAGCTTTAGTTCATCCCATTCCTAATCAATATGATGTGGCTCCACCCTTTGCAGCATGAACAGCTTCAACACTTCTAGGAAGTGTGTTTATTGGGGATTTTTGACCATTCTTCCAGAAGTGCATTTCTGAGGTCACACACTGATGTTGGCCCAGAAGGTCAATATCCCAGAAGTCTTCTATCAGGTTATCCGCTGAGGGGCGGCTTAATTGGCCACGCCTCAAAATTTCTCCGAAATTTTCTAGTTATTGTTATGCAGTAAAATAGCCCTCTGCGAAGCAGAGGGTAAAATGGCCCTCTGCAAAGCAGAGGGCCATTTTACTCAAGACAATAACAGACACACAGACAATAACAGACACACAGACAATAAATGTGCTGCAAGCGGGCATGCACATATCAAAATTTCTCCGGAATTTTCTAGTTGTTTATTATTAGTGTTTTTCCACATATAAGTAACCTTTACAAAATACTAAAAAAATGGATATTAGGAGCTGAAAAATCGATATTATATTGGGCGGCCGAAAATCACGATATATTGCCAAATCAATTTTTTTTTTTTGTTGACACAAATGTTGAGCGTGTGCAGAAACTAGAAACTGATCTTTTTTTTTAAATGCTCAAACTCAATAAAAGATATGCAGCGCTTTAATTTGAATTAAAAAATAAAAAGAAGCAATCAGTGAATCTGAAAAAGAAAAATGCAAGACACATTTTGTTCGTGTCTCAGAGGAACATGCAGAACACAGGGTTCA
Source organism: Hirundichthys speculiger (assembly GCA_018398805.1). Classification (NCBI taxonomy): domain Eukaryota; kingdom Metazoa; phylum Chordata; class Actinopteri; order Beloniformes; family Exocoetidae; genus Hirundichthys; species Hirundichthys speculiger. Next base: position 64,517 of record JAGFBZ010000283.1, on the reverse strand, counting down.
CGTCTCAGCTGCTTGTGGCAAGAAGTTTCAAAGTTTCTTTATAACTTCGGTGATATAATGATCTGCTTCATCAACTTCATGGCGACGTGGCGTGAAAACTGCTTGCCAACTCTGCTCAATCGAGAACCAGCTGAAAGTCAAAGTCAAGTGTCTTTACAGAAGTGAGTCATGTGAGGTCACATGGAGGCAGGAACAAAAGGTGTGATGACACATAAAAAGACCGTAAATGTTTCATCCGCTATTCAAACTTCTGATTAACCTGCTCTGACCTCAGTTTTATTATTTTATCGTTTAATAGGCAGGTTCAGTCCAGACAACACAACTCCAGCCGGAGACATGACTTACATGACTCACTGTAGATGGTCAAAGCTTTTTGTGCAACATTTGGCCCTGAACTGTAGCCGAACGTCCAGAAATCCAGTTCCACTTTAAACGGCTCGGCAAACAGTAAATAACATCTGTGCTTTGTTTCTTCTATTTCGCAGCGCAGCAGGAGGACCTGAGTGGATACAGTGACGCAGACTTCAACCTTGGAGCACTGTAAACTTTTCAAATGGCATCATTGAGGACTGGATGCCAGCAGCACACTCAGCGGATAAAAAGACATTTTATCATTGCGTTACATCACTCTTCCTTTTAATGACACTTTTTTTTAATTGCCAAGGATCCGGGGATACTGACTGCAGCAGCTCTGCAGGAGGACTCGGCACTCCAAGGTTATCGCCGTCTGAGTCTACTTTTTCATAATTCTCCATAAACTTGCAAGATGAGGCAGCACTCCATTATCCATCCATCCATCCATTATCTATAATACAGGCTTCCTGTGGCCCTGTTTTCACCTGGATAGCCTTAAATCTGGAGTTAGAACAACACCGGATCTATTAGGAGATGGTGAGGAGCGTAAACTTTCATTGGGGACCAAACTGAGCTGTCAAACGTGACATACATTCGCCTCAGGTGGATCTCCATATCAGACCACGTCTTATTCTTGGATTAAAACCTTGAACCTGGCTCATATAGATGTCGTATGATCCCCACTCTTCATTGAAATCCATGTTTTTCTGTCAAACGTTTGGACAAACTCATCAACTCAAAACAAATGTAAACCCATCAACTTAAAACAAACGTAAACCCATCGACTCAAAACAAACATAAACCCATCGACTCAAAACAAACGTAAACCCATCGACTCAAAACCAAAGTAAATCCATCGACTCAAAACAAAAGTAAACTCATCGACTCAAAACAAGAGTAAACCCATCGACTCAAAACAAGAGTAAACCCATCGACTCAAAACAAAAGTAAACCCATTGACTCAAAACAAACGTAAACCCATTGACTCAAAACAAACGTAAACCCATTGACTCAACACAAAAGTAAATCCATCGACTTAAAACAAAAGTAAACTCATCGACTCAAAACAAGAGTAAACCCATCGACTCAAAACAAAAGTAAACCCATCAACTCAAAACAAAAGTAAACCGATTGACTCAAAACAAACGTAAACCCATTGACTCAACACAAAAGTAAACCTATCGACTCCAAACAAACATAAACCCATTGACTCAAAACAAAAGTAAACCCATCGACTCAAAACAAAAGTAAACCCATCGACTCAAAACAGATGTAAACTCATAGACTCAAAACAAGAGTAAACCCATCGATTCAAAACAAACATAAACCCATCAACTCAAAACAAAAGTAAACCCATTGCCTCAAAACAAACATAAACCCATTGACTCAACACAAAAGTAAACCCATCAACTCAACACAAAAGTAAACCCATCGACTCAAAATAAATGCAAACCCTTCGACTCAAAACAAACGTAAACCCATCGACTCAAAACAAAAGTAAATCCATTGACTCAAAATAAACGCAAACCCATTGACTCCAAATAAACCTAAACCCATCAACTCAACACAAAAGTAAACCCATCGACTCAAAATAAACGCAAACCCATTGACTCCAAACAAACATAAACCCATCGACTCAAAACAAAAGTAAACCCATCGAATCAAAACAAAAGTAAACCCATCGACTCAAAACAAACATAAACTCATCGACTCAAAACAAGAGTAAACCCATCGACTCAAAACAAAAGTAAACCCATCGACTCAAAACAAAAGTAAACCCATTGACTCAAAACAAACGTAAACCCATTGACTCAACACAAAAGTAAACCCATCGACTCCAAACAAACGTAAACTCATCGACTCAAAACAAGAGTAAACCCATCGACTCAAAACAAAAGTAAACCCATCAACTCAAAACAAAAGTAAACCCATTGACTCAAAACAAAAGTAAACCCATTGACTCAACACAAAAGTAAACGTATCGACTCCAAACAAACATAAACCCATTGACTCAAAACAAAAGTAAACCCATCGACTCAAAACAAAAGTAAACCCATCGACTCAAAACAAACATAAACTCATCAACTCAAAACAAGAGTAAACCCATCGACTCAAAACAAAAGTAAACCCATCAACTCAAAACAAAAGTAAACCCATTGACTCAAAACAAACGTAAACCCATTGACTCAACACAAAAAGTAAACCCATCGACTAAAACAAACGTAAACCAATCGACTCAAAACAAACGTAAACCCATCGACTCAAATCAAACATAAACCCATCAACTCAAAACAAACCTAAACCCATCAACTCAACACAAAAGTAAACCCATCGACTCAAAATAAACGCAAACCCATCGACTCAAAACAAACGTAAACCCATCGACTCAAAACAAAAGTAAATCCATCGACTCAAAATAAACGCAAACCCATTGACTCCAAACAAACGTAAACCCATCGACTCAAAACAAAAGTAAACCCATCGACTCAAAACAAACGTAAACCCATCGACTCAAAACAAAAGTAAATCCATCGACTCAAAACAAAAAAAGTAAACTCATCGACTCAAAACAAGAGTAAACCCATCGACTCAAAAAAAACCCATCGACTCAAAACAAAAGTAAACCCATTGACTCAAAACAAACGTAAACCCATTGACTCAAAACAAACGTAAACCCATTGACTCAACACAAAAGTAAATCCATCGACTTAAAACAAAAGTAAACTCATCGACTCAAAACAAGAGTAAACCCATCGACTCAAAACAAAAGTAAACCCATCAACTCAAAACAAAAGTAAACCCATTGACTCAAAACAAACGTAAACCCATTGACTCAACACAAAAGTAAACCTATCGACTCCAAACAAACATAAACCCATTGACTCAAACAAAAGTAAAACCCATCGACTCAAAACAAAAGTAAACCCCATCGACTCAAAACAAAGTAAACCCATCGACTCAAAAAAAAACGCAAACCCATTGACTCCAAACAAACAAACCCATCGACTCAAAACAAACCATAAACCCATCGACTCAAAACAAAAGTAAACCCATCGACTCAAAACAAACATAAACTCATCAACTCAAAACAAGAGTAAACCCATCGACTCAAAACAAAAGTAAACCCATCAACTCAAAACAAAAGTAAACCCCATTGACTCAAACAAAACGTAAACCCATTGACTCAACACAAAAGTAAACCCATCGACTAAAAACAAACGTAAACCAATCGACTCAAAACAAACGTAAACCCATCGACTCAAATCAAACATAAACCCATCAACTCAAAACAAACCTAAACCCATCAACTCAACACAAAAGTAAACCCATCGACTCAAAATAAACGCAAACCCATCGACTCAAAACAAACGTAAACCCATCGACTCAAAACAAAAGTAAATCCATCGACTCAAAATAAACGCAAACCCATTGACTCCAAACAAACGTAAACCCATCGACTCAAAACAAAAGTAAACCCATCGACTCAAAACAAACGTAAACCCATCGACTCAAAACAAAAGTAAATCCATCGACTCAAAACAAAAGTAAACTCATCGACTCAAAACAAGAGTAAACCCATCGACTCAAAACAAGAGTAAACCCATCGACTCAAAACAAAAGTAAACCCATTGACTCAAAACAAACGTAAACCCATTGACTCAAAACAAACGTAAACCCAATGACTCAACACAAAAGTAAATCCATCGACTTAAAACAAAAGTAAACTCATCGACTCAAAACAAGAGTAAACCCATCGACTCAAAACAAAAGTAAACCCATCAACTCAAAACAAAAGTAAACCCATTGACTCAAAACAAACGTAAACCCATTGACTCAACACAAAAGTAAACCTATCGACTCCAAACAAACATAAACCCATTGACTCAAAACAAAAGTAAACCCATCGACTCAAAACAAAAGTAAACCCATCGACTCAAAACAAAAGTAAACCCATCGACTCAAAATAAACGCAAACCCATTGACTCCAAACAAACATAAACCCATCGACTCAAAAAAAAAGTAAACCCATCGACTCAAAACAAAAGTAAACCCATCGACTCAAAACAAACATAAACTCATCGACTCAAAACAAGAGTAAACCCATCGACTCAAAACAAAAGTAAACCCATCAACTCAAAACAAAAGTAAACCCATTGACTCAAAACAAACGTAAACCCATTGACTCAACACAAAAGTAAACCCATCGACTAAAAACAAACGTAAACCAATCGACTCAAAACAAACGTAAACCCATCGACTCAAATCAAACATAAACCCATCAACTCAAAACAAACCTAAACCCATCAACTCAACACAAAAGTAAACCCATCGACTCAAAATAAACGCAAACCCATCGACTCAAAACAAACGTAAACCTATCGACTCAAAACAAAAGTAAATCCATCGACTCAAAATAAACGCAAACCCATTGACTCCAAACAAACGTAAACCCATCGACTCAAAACAAAGTAAAAAAACCCATCGACTCAAAACAAACGTAAAACCCATCGACTCAAAACAAAAGTAAACCCATCGACTCAAAACAAAAGTAAACTCATCGACTCAAAACAAGAGTAAACCCATCGACTCAAAACAAGAGTAAACCCATCGACTCAAAACAAAAGTAAACCCATTGACTCAAAACAAACGTAAACCCTTTGACTCAAAACAAACGTAAACCCATTGACTCAACACAAAAGTAAATCCATCGACTTAAAACAAAAGTAAACTCATCGACTCAAAACAAGAGTAAACCCATCGACTCAAAACAAAAGTAAACCCATCAACTCAAAACAAAAGTAAACCCATTGACTCAAAACAAACGTAAACCCATTGACTCAACACAAAAGTAAACCTATCGACTCCAAACAAACATAAACCCATTGACTCAAAACACAAAAGTAAACCCATCGACTCAAAACAAAAGTAAACCCATCGACTCAAAACAAAAGTAAACCCATCGACTCAAAATAAACGCCAAACCAATTGACTCCAAACAAACATAAACCCATCGACTCAAAACAAAAGTAAACCCATCGACTCAAAAAACAAAAGTAAACCCATCGACTCAAAACAAACATAAACCCATCGACTCAAACAAAAGAAAGTAAACCCATCGACTCAAAACAAAGTAAAAAAAACAAACCATCGACTCAAACAAAAGTAAACCCATTGACTCAAAACAAACGTAAACCCATCGACTCAAACAAAACAAAGTCAACCCATCGACTCAAACAAAAGTAAACCCTTCGACTCAAACAAAATAAACCCATCGACTCAAAACAAAAAAAATCGTAAACCCATCGACTCAAAACAAACGTAAACCCATCGACTCAAATCAAACAATAAACCCATCAACTCAAAACAAAAAACCCATCACTCAACAACAAAAAGTAAAAACCCATCGACTCAAAATAAACGCAAACAAACCCATCGACTCAAAACAAATGTAAACCCATCGACTCAAAACAAAAGTAAATCCATCGACTCAAAACAAAAGTAAACCAATCTACTCAAAACAAGAGTAAACCCATTGACTCAAAACAAACATAACGACTAAAAACAAAACCATCGACTCAAAACAAAAGTAAAACCCATCGACTCAAAACAAACGTAAACCCATTGACTCAAACAAACAAAAGTAAACCCATCGACTCAAAACAAAAGTAAAAGACTAAACCCATCGACTCAAAACACAAAGTAAACCCATCGACTCAAAAAAACAAAAAAAAGTAACCCATCGACTGACTCAAAACAAACGTAAAACCCATCGACTCAAAACAAACGTAAACCCATCGACTGACTCAAAACAAAAGTAAATCCCATCGACTCAAAACAAAAGTAAACCATCGACTCAAAACAAGAGTAAACCCATCGACTCAAAACAAAAGTAAACCCATCGAACTCAAAACAAAAGTAAACCCATCGACTCAAAACAAAAGTAAACCCATTGACTCAACACAAACAAACGTAAACTCGACTCAAAACAAACATAAACCCATCGACTCAAAACAAAAGTAAACCCATCGACTCAAAACAAAAGTAAACCCATCGACTCCAAACAAACCATAAACCATCGACTCAAAAACAAAGTAAAACCCATCGACTCAAAACAAACGTAAAACCCATCAACTCAAAACAAAAGTAAACCCATCGACTCAAAACAAACCCATAAACCCATTGACTCAAAACACAAAAGTAAACCCATCGACTCAAAACAAACATAAACCCATCGACTCAAAACAAACCTAAACCCATCGAACTCAACACAAAAGTAAACCCATCGACTCAAAACAAAACGTAAACCCATCGACTCAAAACAAACGTAAACCCATCGACTCAAAACAAAAGTAAACCATCGACTCAAAAAAACGCAAACCCATCGACTCCAAACAAACATAAACCCATCGACTCAAAACAAAAGTAAACCCCATCGACTCAAAACAAACGTAAACCCATCGACTCAAACAAACATAAAAAACCCATCGACTCAAAACAAAAGTAAAACCCATCGACTCAAAACAAAAGTAAACCCATCGACTCAAAACAAAACATAAACAAAAAAACCCATCGACTCAAAACAAACGTAAACAAAACCCATCGACTCAAACAAACGTAAACCCATCGACTCAAACAACAAAGTAAACCCATCGACTCAAACAAAAGTAAACCCATCGACTCAAAACAAAAGTAAAAACCCATCGACTCAAAACAAAAGTAAAACAAAAAACCATCGACTCAAAACAAAAGTAAACCCATCGACTCAAAACAAACGTAAACCCATTGACTCAACACAAACGTAAACCCATCGCCTCAAAACAAAAGTAAACCCATCGACTAAAAACAAACAGACCCATCGACTCAAAACAAAGCTAAAGCCATCGACTCAAAACAAAAGTAAACTCATCGACTAAAAACAAACAGACCCATCGACTCAAAACAAAAGTAAACCCATCGACTCAAAACAAACCTAAACCCATCGACTCAACACAAAAGTAAACCCATCGACTCAAAATAAACGTAAACCCATCGACTCAAAACAAACGTAAACCCATCGATTCAAAACAAAAGTAAACCCATCGACTAAAAACAAACAGACCCATCGACTCAAAACAAACCTAAAGCCATCGACTCAAAACAAACCTAAACCCATCGACTCAACACAAAAGTAAGCCCATCGACTCAAAATAAACGTAAACCCATCGACTCAAAACAAACGTAAACCCATGGACTCAAAACAAACGTAAACCCATCGACTCAAAACAAAAGTAAACCCATCGACTAAAAACAAACAGACCCATCGACTCAAAACAAAAGTAATTCCATCGACTCAAAACAAACCTAAACCCATCGACTCAAAATAAAAGTAAACCCATCGACTCAAAACAAACGTAAACCCATTGACTCAAAACAAACGTAAACCCATCGACTCAACACAAAAGTAAATTAATCGACTCAAAACAAAAGTAAACTCATCGACTCAAAACAAGAGTAAACCCATCGACTCAAAACAAAACAAAAGTAAACCTATCGACTCAAAACAAAACCCATAAACAAACCATCGACTCAAAACAAACCTAAACCCATCGACTCAAAACAAACGTAAACCCATCGACTCAAAACAAAGTAAACCCATCGACTCAAAAACAAAAGTAAACCCATCGACTCAAAAACAAAACAAACCCATCGACTCAAACAAAGTAAACCATTGACTCAAAACAAAGTAAACCATCGACTCAAAACAAAGTAAACCCAAAAAAACCCATCGACTCAAAACAAAAACCTAAAAACCCATCGACTCAAAACAAACCCAAAAAAGTAAACCCATCGACTCAAAAAAACCTAAACCCATCGACTCAAAAAAACGTCAAACCAAACCCATCGACTCAAAACAAACGTAAACCCATCGACTCAAAACAAAAGTAAACCCATCGACTAAAAACAAACAGAAACCCATCGACTCAAAACAAAAGTAAACCCATCGACTCAAAACAAACCTAAAAAAACCCATCGACTCAAAATAAAAGTAAACCCATCGACTCAAAACAAAACGTAAACCCATTGACTCAAAACAAACGTAAACCCATCGACTCAACACAAAAGTAAATCCATCGACTCAAAACAAAAAAACTCATCGACTCAAAAACAAACAGACCCATCGACTCAAAACAAAAGTAAACCCATCGACTCAAAACAAACCTAAACCCATCGACTCAACACAAAAGTAAACCCATCGACTCAAAATAAACGTAAACCCATCGACTCAAAACAAACGTCAACCCTTCGACTCTAAACAAAAGTAAACCCATCGACTCAAAACAAAAGTAAAGCCATCGACTCAAAACAAACGTAAAGCCATCGACTCAAAACAAACATAAACCCATCGACTCAAAACAAACCTAAACCCATCGACTCAACACAAAAGTAAACCCATCGACTCAAAATAAACGTAAACCCATCGACTCAAAACAAACGTAAACCCATCGATTCAAAACAAAAGTAAACCCATCGACTAAAAACAAACAGACCCATCGACTCAAAACAAACCTAAAGCCATCGACTCAAAACAAACGTAAAGCCATCGACTCAAAACAAACCTAAACCCATCGACTCAACACAAAAGTAAGCCCATCGACTCAAAATAAAAGACAACGCATCGACTCAAAACAAACGTAAACCCATCGACTCAAAACAAACGTAAACCCATCGACTCAAAACAAAAGTAAACCCATCGACTAAAAACAAACAGACCCATCGACTCAAAACAAAAGTAATTCCATCGACTCAAAACAAACCTAAACCCATCGACTCAAAATAAAAGTAAACCCATCGACTCAAAACAAACGTAAACCCATTGACTCAAAACAAACGTAAACCCATCGACTCAACACAAAAGTAAATTAATCGACTCAAAACAAAAGTAAACTCATCGACTCAAAACAAGAGTAAACCCATCGACTCAAAACAAAAGTAAACCTATCGACTCAAAACAAACATAAACCCATTGACTCAAAACAAACCTAAACCCATCGACTCAAAACAAACGTAAACCCATCGACTCAAAACAAAAGTAAATCCATCGACTCAACACAAAAGTAAATCCATTGACTCAAAACAAAGTAAACCCATCGACTCAAAACAAGAGTAAACCCATCGACTCAAAACAAACCCATCGACTCAAACAAGAGTAAACCCATCGACTCAAAACAAAAGTAAACCCATCGACTCAAAACAAAAGTAAACCCATTGACTCAAAACAAACGTAAACCCATTGACTCAACACAAACGTAAAGCCATCGACTCAAAACAAACATAAACCCATCGACTCAAAACAAACCTAAACCCATCGACTCAACAAAAGTAAACCCATCGACTCAAAATAAACGTAAACCCATCGACTCAAAACAAACGTAAACCCATCGACTCAAAACAAAAGTAAACCCATCGACTAAAAACAAACAGACCCATCGACTCAAAACAAAGCTAAAGCCATCGACTCAAAACAAACGTAAAGCCATCGACTCAAAACAAAGCTAAAGCCCATCGACTCAAAACAAACGTAAACCCATCGACTCAACACAAAAGTAAACCCATCGACTCAAAATAAACGTAAACCCATCGACTCAAAACAAACGTAAACCCATCGACTCAAAACAAACGTAAACCCATCGACTCAAAACAAAAGTAAACCCATCGACTAAAAACAAACAGACCCATCGACTCAAAACAAAAGTAAACCCATCGACTCAAAACAAACCTAAACCCATCGACTCAAAATAAAAGTAAACCCATCGACTCAAAACAAACGTAAACCCATTGACTCAAAACAAACGTAAACCCATCGACTCAACACAAAAGTAAATCCATCGACTCAAAACAAAAGTAAACTCATCGACTAAAAACAAACAGACCCATCGACTCAAAACAAAAGTAAACCCATCGACTCAAAACAAACCTAAACCCATCGACTCAACACAAAAGTAAACCCATCGACTCAAAATAAACGTAAACCCATCGACTCAAAACAAACGTCAACCCATAGACTCTAAACAAAAGTAAACCCATCGACTCTAAACAAACGTAAACCTATCGACTCAAAACAAACGTAAAGCCATCGACTCAAAACAAAGCTAAAGCCATCGACTCAAAAGAAACGTAAAGCCATCGACTCAACACAAAAGTAAACCCATCGACTCAAAATAAACGTAAACCCATCGACTCAAAACAAACGTAAACCCATCGACTCAAAACAAACGTAAACCCATCGACTCAAAACAAACGTAAACCCATCGACTCAAAACAAAAGTAAACCCATCGACTAAAACAAACAGACCCATCGACTCAAAACAAAAGTAAACCCATCGACTCAAAAACAAACCTAAAAAACCCATCGACTCAAAACAAAAGTAACCCATCGACTCAAACAAAACGTAAACCCATCGACTCAAAACAAACGACTAAACAAACCATCGACTCAACACAAAAGTAAATCCATCGACTCAAAACAAAAGTAAAACTCATCGACTAAAAAACAAACAGACCCATCGACTCAAAACAAAAGTAAACCCATCGACTCAAAACAAACCTAAACCCATCGACTCAACACAAAAGTAAACCCATCGACTCAAAATAAACGTAAACCCATCGACTCAAAACAAACGTCAACCCATAGACTCTAAACAAAAGTAAACCCATCGACTCTAAACAAACGTAAACCTATCGACTCAAAACAAACGTAAAGCCATCGACTCAAAATAAACATAAACCCATCGACTCAAAACAAACCTAAACCCATCGACTCAACACAAAAGTAAACCCATCGACTCAAAACAAAAGTAAACTCATCGACTAAAAACAAACAGACCCATCGACTCAAAACAAAAGTAAACCCATCGACTCAAAACAAACCTAAACCCATCGACTCAACACAAAAATAAACCCATCGACTCAAAATAAACGTAAACCCATCGACTCAAAACAAACGTAAACCCATCGACTCAAAACAAAAGTAAACCTATTGACTCAAAACAAACATAAACCCATCGACTAAAAACAAACGTAAACCCATTGACTCAAAACAAACGTAAACCCATTGACTCAAAACAAACGTAAACCCATCGACTCAAAACAAACGTAAAGGTTAAATAAGGATAGCATCGATCTCTGGCTTCCCTTTTAGTGTCATTTACTTGCAGGTCACTTTGAGTTCAAGTCTGCGTTAGATAATAATGCAGATCGATTCATGTTATCTCAAAGGTGGGTGAGGGCGTGTTTATTTCTGGCTGGTCTTACGGGACCGAGCCCTCCCACCGCACTGCCACCCAAACCATCAACCAAGCTCCCGACATCCTTCTCTTTACTGAAAATGAATTAAATAGCAGCGATCAAGTCTGTTAAAACCCATAAGCCAATGTGCTTCTGTCTTCCATCCAACAGCTATTTAACTTTGTCTTTGTCTTTGCTGTCGGTGGTTAAAAACAAAGTTTCAAGCCAAAAAAAAAAAAAAGAAAAAAAGGCAACAAACAAACAAACCCTGATTTACCTGCTAGAACCATCTGTGTCTGCATTTGCAGTCTGATCTTGACCAGATCCACTGGAGCTCCCAGGCCCACTGACATCAGTCCGGTCAGCATGCTGGCCACCGTCAGGTCCAACATGCCGCAGGGATGCCGCCCGTCGCCGTAGCGATAATTGCTTATGAGTCTTTGAGTGTTGCTGAAGAAGCCGAACACGGCGGAGTTGTAGAGCGTGATGCTGGCCAGCGGGAAAGACATGCCCTTAAAAAACCCCGCCGCCTGGAAGGAGACAACGGCGTCAGCGGATAAAATGGTTATTAATCAGATAGAGTCTGAACTGAACAGGTTACATTTTAAAGTCAGAACCCAGAGCACATCAACAACACATAAAAAAAAAAGATGCAGTTACTGCCAAATATTTATTATCCTCATCTCTGTGGGAAGTCTCCTCTCTGTGCAGGGGAAGTTTTGAGTTTTGCTTAAACTAAAACACAGCTGTCCGGTTCCTGAATAAACCACGTGGTTTCTGACTCAGAGAGCTGAGGTGAAACTGATGTGCAGATACAGAGATGACAACACAGAGGTGATCTGTCGTAAATGGAGAAGGAGAAGTTTGGATGCTCACCGTTTCTTTCTTGTAGATGGTGAGGATGCAGTGCAAAGTGTTCTTGTAGCCGTTGCCTGCCTGCAGCCGCGTCTGAGGGAAAAAAAACCAATGTGAGTTTACGTAAAACCACGGACGTGAAGGTCTCGTCTTCACCAGCATCATCCAGAAGAAGCACGTGCAAATCATTGTTGTTACACAGCAAGATTATAATAGTTTTGGATTTTCCATTAGTTTTTGTTTTTATTTAGTTTTTAGTTTAGTTTTTCAAATTCAGTTAGTTTTATTTCGTTTTTAGAGCAGTTTTGCTAGTTTTTATTCATTTTTGTTTTGAAATACTGAGTTTTTATTAGTTTCAGTGTTAGTTTTAGTTTTATTTTGTAAATTAGGGTTGTAATTTTGGTTGGAGTGAAGCACTAAACTTTTTGAAGGCTATCTAGTCACATAGTCGTGTTTAAATTCTGGTCTCAATAAACATATTTATCAATGCATCTTCCTGCTTGTGGTGTTCCTGCGTATTTACTGACCAGCAGCTATCTGGTCTCCATGGAAACAGTCCATTATAGTTGCTGTTTTCTCCTGTTCCTTCCCAACGCTGACTGGCCTGCAGCTGTAGCTTCTCTTTCCAGGGGGCTAGCTTAGGCTAGCTTATTCAACTAGTCTTGGTTAGCTTCTTTTTCCAGGGGGCTAGCTTAGGCTAGCTTATCCAGCTAGTCTTGGTTAGCCTTCTTTCCAGGGGGCTAGCTTAGGCTAGCTTATCCAGCTAGTCTTGGTTAGCGTTCTTTCCAGGGGGCTAGCTTAGGCTAGCTTATCCAGCTAGTCTTGGTTAGCCTTCTTTCCAGGGGGCTAGCTTAGGCTAGCTTATCCAGCTAGTCTTGGTTAGCCTTCTTTCCAGGGGGCTAGCTTAGGCTAGCTTATCAAGCTAGTCTTGGTTAGCCTTCTTGTGTGAGCTTTTCAAATGGACTTTCAGATTCGTGGGTTTTTTTATCCTTCAGAAGTATTCCACACATTGTATCACCTGCTTCTACAACAAGGCACTTATTTTTATCGTTAACACAGTCATAGTCAAAGAAATCCCAAATAGGACTGTGCTGCTTTCTCCCAACTTTTGCCGCAGCCAATACTGCTGATCACTTTAGTTTTTTTTTTTTTTTGCAGTTGTTGTTGTACGGCGGAGTGAAGTTAATAGATTTCAAACGTTTAGTAGGAAAAAAAATTACAAACACGAAAATGAAGGACGTTCTCGATATTATTATAGTTAATTTTAGTTCATTTTTATAAACACATAATACAGTTTCAGTTAGTTATCGTTTTTTTTTTTTTAAATCGTTTTTATTTTATTTCAGTTAACGAAAATGTTTTTTCAATTCTAGTTGTTATTTCATTTCATTTTCATTAACCCTAACCCTAACCCTAACGATAATAACCTTGTTGCACAGAAAACAAATGTGCAACTGCAATCAACATGGTGCATAGTTTTCCAATCTGAAGTTCTTTTTTTGCAGAACGGTCCAAGTGAAACAAAAACAGGAGACCAAATGCACCGCAAATGTTTGCTCCGTCACTCAACAGCTGCAGTCGGGGCGACGCAGCCGTGAACGTGGAGGAGCGGCGCAGTAAAAATCACGCCGTTGGTAAATACCTTGACTGTGTCCAACGGATGTCCGACCACCACGCTGGACGCTCCTGCAGCCGGAGGAGAGAGAAAAACAAACAGAGAAAATAATGAGTGCATGAGAAAGAGGGGAAATGAAGACATCTGGGGAACTTTAAAATTTATATTCACCACAGCCAGCGCAGAAGGAAAGGCCCTGACCTGAATAAGTCTACATTTTTTGGAGGAGATCATAGGGACTGTTTTAATCTTATTCAGCATCCATGCTTCAAAGTCGAAGACTTCTTGATCGCACGCTTCCTGATGACCAGACAAAAATCTTTATGCTCATGTTTGGAGATGAAGAAGTGCCACAGACCACAGTAACTCCCACTAACTCCCTAAATTCCTAATCCTCAACACCTTACTGTTTCTGGAAAGTTCCTCAGGAATGTTTCAGCCCAACTGAACCGCCTCACACACACGTAGAAAGATGGAGGGTGTTTTCCATAAGTTTGCATTAACAGCCGTCTGTGATGAGCTTGGAGACATCTGACATTGTTTGTAGCATGGTTTCCTTTCAGAGCGCTGCCATAAATGTACGACCGGGGCAAACCTGGGTAGCCGTGCCCTCCCTGCCCCCTCCCCCCCTCCCCCCCCCATCCCTCTGTGGCCTCACTGGCCTCACCGAGCTAACAAACGCTCTGTTTCACACTGGAACCGAGACAACTGCTGCTCCTTCTCAGCCTCACGCACCAGTTTAAAGAAAAAAGAAGAAGAAACTTTTGCAAAAATTCCAGACAGGCAGAAGCCAAGCAAAAATAGGTCGTCTTATGTTCCCGGAGGCCTCCCCTTAAACTCCCGGGGGAGTAAAGTAATTTTTCTGCAGAGCTAAAAATAATCATCCTCCAGTCCCTCAGAGGTCCACTGGCATGTTCTTTAGACTGAAGTGTTGGAAAAAATCAAAAATAAATAAAAAACAAGAACTCTGTTTATGTTAGACTAATAGGAGGTGGCCTTGCAGTCTTAAAGCGCAAATGTTGGCAACTCCGAGTTCCTCCGAGTCCAACTGGGACAGTCAGGGTTGTGAGGGTTCCCTTCAGTTTCAGACGGGAACAGAAGTCAAACACCAACGATATTTTATCGGCAAAAAGACACACAAAAAAAGAATAAGCGGTTCGCAGACTTATCCAGCTGGAGACGATGAGAAGCACATTTCTCTCAGATGCTCTTGATTTTATGTTTCCAGTTCCTTTCAGAGGATGTAAAATAATGACGCTTGAAGGTACAGTTTATAGAGAATTAAAGCATCAACGCTAACTGATGCCGTCTTTAGAGAATATTTACTGTCTACTGTACAAACAGCTTTAATTAAACACTATATCCTGCAGGATTGGAAGGATTAGCGTTTTAGCTTCTTTGCGCCACATTTTAATGTAACTAACTGTGACGTCCCACAGATCTGGAACTTGATCATGTCTTTTTTCTAAGTCTCAAAAACGCTTTCAGCTTGAATACAGGACTGATGTGGTCGCTGGTGTCTGCTGCTGCTCGGTATTTACACCAGACACTCGGTGGCAGCACCGAGCGTCTGCAGCTTCTGCAGCGCTGTAGCTCCGGGCGCTGAGCTTCCTTTTTGTCTGCGTCAACCTCACATTGGTTCCTCCAATGGTTCCTCTTTATTGCTTGGACGTAGAAGCATAAATCACTGAAAAAAGCTGGTCACTTAACTTATTCGGAGTGAGCAGAAGGTTCAAGTAGTGGCGTCGACCTAAACCAGAATCGGCTGGTCGGTCCTTTGAGAAGACTGGAAATCAGTGAAAGCTTAGAAAATTACAGCCAGCACATCTCCAGAACAAACTGAACCCTGTACGTAGGCTACTCAGATTATTTGGGCCGTCAGATCATTATATCCGATATAACAGCACCTACAACCCACACAGCAAAGATATCCGGAACGGGTCTGCGAAACAGACCTGTATCGGGGTCAACTTTCACTCAGTGATGGATCCGCTTTGGAGCCGGATCGTGGACCTGCTGGCTTCAAGTTGTGTCCGGTCTGCATCTGCGATTAAAACTATCCCTCCGCTCAGAACCTGCAAATCTGCTGCAGAACCAACAAACTGACCGGACAAATTGATTAATCCAGGTGTGTCTGAGTAGCCACAATAGTCAGACACACCTGGATTAATCAGTTTGTCCAATAATAACAGGTACTGATGCTCACAAAATGAATGTAGAGTAGCAAAGCCAACATAGGCTACTTAGCTACTACTTAGCTAACATAGGCTACTACAGTTGGTAGACCGGGTCGTCCAGTCACTGTGAGGTTGACGGTTCAATCCCGGCTCCAACTGTCCACATGATAAAGTGTCCTTGGGCAAGACACTGAACCCTAACTTTTCTGACAGCGCTTTGCATGATAGCAGCCGCCCACTGGTGTGTGAATGAGAGGCTGATGTAAACTACTTTTACTTTTTCTGTTAGGTTTATATTGACAATAGTGTTTGGTTAAGAAACACAAGCCAATGCAGATTTGAGCTATGGCTATGTTGGCGTGGAAGTCTAGGTCAGGAATACATTTAGTTTAGTTTGCTATGTTATTGGAATTTTTTAAATGAGATGAACGGGTCCAAAACAGACCCGGGCCAGAGGTTTTTCTGCTTCTGTTGCGTTGTTTTAAATGTATTTCTTCATTTGTTATTATTGCTAAATGTCAGATATAATTCTATTGTGTTGCATCTTCAAACAGGTGAACAGGTATCAATGATACCTGTTGGACCGCGTCGGTGGGTCAGTATTTCAAAAACAGAAATCACAATTAAGTTGGGCAGATTATCTTGACTATGAACGATTATTTTAGTTTGGTTTTATTTTTTTGCCCAATTCAAAATGCGAACAATCTCTGCGGCCCACTGAAATTGTTAAACACCACTTTGATCAATATACAAGACTAAAAGCTACATTCCAATATTAATGTGAGGAGTCAACAAATAAGGTGACACTTGTCATATTAAGTTAAGATCACAGTAGAATAAAACTCAATTGGTTTCTTAATTAATTCTAAATATTTTTACATCATGTAATAAATATTATACAGTAATTGAAAACATATTTTAAAACATCAAGGATTTATTTTAAATGACCTCTCACGGCCCACCTGCAGTACCATGACGGTCCACCAGGGGGCCGCGGCCCACACTTTGGGAATCACTGAAATAAAGTATAAAGAAAAAAAATGAATTTCATTCAGACAAGTTCAGACAAGTTCATCACAAACTTCTCACTTCTCCTCCAGTGAACTTGAACATGCAAAACTTGAATGCATATTTTTCTTTTACTTGATCACTCATGCAAATAACTACAAACAAACAAAAACAACCCTTCAGTCCATAGTTATGCAACTAAGCAGCGGCGCCCCCAGCGGTTGCGTCTGTCGCTGCAGGTCCTCCGCTTGGGAAAAAAAAAGTATGTTTTCACATTAAAATGTGATTTTCCAAACTGTCAGTCATTCAGAGTCTCTGAGGGCAGAAGTGAAGGAGAAAACAGAGCTTCTGACAGCTTCAGCTGAGCTCCAGGCGAAGAGAGGCGGTTGTTTTACCGGAGCGGCAGAGCGGCGGAGCGGCAGAGCGGCAGAGCGGAGGGAGGCGGTTGTTTTACCGGAGCGGCAGATTGGAGGGAGGCGGCGGGCTCCTCAATAGACCCCCCTTTGTTTACAGGGACGTGAACGCGTCAGGGGGCTGCAGTACTTTTCCAGTAACGGATCCTGCGCTGGAGGATCAGCCAGTGTCCGTTACCGGGCCGCGGAGACGAGGACAGATGTGCGACAGATGTGCAAATTGATTAAAAAATAACTCACCGCCGATCCATCCTGCGACGAAATCATCCACCCGAAAACTCTTAGAGGGCTGCATCTTCAAACTGACAGCGCGCTCCCGCTCATCTGACAGCGGACGCACACACACACACACGCGCACACACGCGCACAAAAACAACAAAACTCAGCCGAAAATGAACCAGGACGCTCCTGCCGCTTATCTATAACTGTTTTGTCGACGCTTCTGAGAGAAGAGAAACATTTTAAAGTTTGTGCGTGCGGCTGATAAGAGAGCAGGGGCGCGTGCAGACGTAGCGGCCAGTCACATCGGTGCGTCCGTCACCGGGACGGACCGTCCGGCCAATCAGACGCGAGGTCGCGAAAATCCCAGTAGCCAATAGAAACGCCGTGATGGAAATGAGCCATGAGGAGGAAGAGCGGGTGAGCGGAGCGGAGGCAGAACCGGGCTGCGAACTTGGACCGGATCCTCACTGTAACATGAGACCGGAGACCGGAGACCGGAGACGGCCCTCCTCTGCTTTATTTCCACTCTAACGGTTAGAGGAGACTTTTGAAAGTCTCTGCTGTAACTTCCAGACGCTTCCAGAGTTATGCTTCACCACAACTTAACCAGGCATTGGGGGTGGGGGGGGGGGGGGGGGGGGGGGTCGAGAATAAAGTCGAAATGTCGACAATAAAGACAAAATGCAGTTTCCAGAATTCCAGAATCGGTGTTTCTTTTTCTGAATAGGCGCAATTTCTGACACAATCTCTTCAAATTACGAATACTTATTATAATACTGTGTCTATGTGATAAAAGCACATATAGACACAGACATTATGTTGGTAGAGTAAAGCTGGTTTGAATAAATCTTTAAGACAACTTTATTCTAGAAACTGCATTTCGACTTTATTCTCGACATAATGACTTTATTCTCTAAGTGAGGAATGGGGGAAAAAAATCATTGTCCTCAATTTTTTTTTCTCATACTAATACTCCGTTGTAGGGGGCAGCATTCACTACCAAATAAAAAAAAAAAGAAAGAAAGAAAGAACAATAGAAAAAAACGGACCCAAAACAGTTTAAAGAAACTCTGATAATGAAACTGAATAGTGAACTTGCACTTTACATTTTTCAGATGTTAGATCCCTGTTTGGTCCAACATCTTCTTTCTTGGCCCTTTTATTTCGCCCTGACTGATGATGTTGACTCAGGCTGAGTTGTGGCTGCCTAAACTCAACCATATATTCATCAGATACGGTTCCATATCTGCATTTTCCCATTGGCTGCACAAACTTGAACCCTCACTAAAGCCAGCTGACAACATTCGGGCCACATCTGGCCTATATACTATATGCCATGACCCATGTCAGGCCCGGCTGTATAAAGATTTGTGTCTGCATCTATGATATCTCAGGATGTGATGGTTGACAGCATTGCTCGCGATAAGTTTTAAATGCTTTACAGCGTGTCTGGTTCCTTTCTTGTCATGTTGTAAGACAGCCATTCCCAAACTTCAGAATACAAGGCCCGATTTGAAATGTGAAAAATCTCTGCAGCCCACCCGAACCTTTAACCACAACTGTGATCAACATACAGGACTAGAAGCTACGGTCTGATATCAATGTAAGGGGTCAACAAATAAGGTGACACTTGTCATATTAAGTTAAGACGGCAGTAGAATAACACTTAACTGGTTTGTTTTATTACTTCTTAATGTTTTTTGAATCATCTCATGAGTATTTTACAGTAATTAAAAACGTGATTCAAAACATATTTCATTTTAATGACCTCTCACGGCCCACCTGCAGTACCACGACGGCCCACCAGGGGGCCGCGGCCCACACTCTGGGAGTCACTGTTGTAAGATATATTGTCACTGGTCATGACTCGGTTCTGACTGGTGATGTGTGGGTTTTCAGTTTCGTTTAGCAGAAGTACATAAACAAGGCTCCCTTTTTGATAAGCTGACCACAAGTTAGCTTATCAAAGGCTGACTAATGGTCAACCTTTGATAAGCTAATGTGTGGGTTCCTGACACTTCTTGCACAAGCAAAGCTAACCTGTTGGAACCTCTTGATGTTTAGAGACTTAAAAAGAAAAGAGACGTGTAAAGTCACAACCAACATGAACAATAGGGGTCCCAGGATTGACCTCTGGGGAACCCCACAGGGTTATGGCCATTTGGTCTGAGACAGAGACACATTGTTCTTCAATGGACGCCATTGGATTGGCATACGACTGGTTAGAGGAACAGAGCATGTGCAGAGGTAGAGCAATAACCGGACTGATGTCAACCAAAGATATCCAGGAGCAACAGTGAGTGACAGCTGTCAGTTTTGCAGTAAAAATGCGTTGATCCGAGGTGCACCAGGTGTCTTGGTTGTTTCCAGTAGTGACTCTTGGACACTCCCGTGAGAGTTATCAGTGGAGGGGTACCAGGCCCGTTTCACAGAGGTGTGGCCGGCCTGCCTGATTTTCAAACTCATGACTTGAATTGTTAAAGTTGCGTTTCATCCTGATGCAAAGGTGTAATCATTAAAGCGTGAAACATAAACTGCGTGGCTGCTTCCGGGGAAACCAAAATTCACCGCTGGACGTTAGAGGCTCAACTTGACAGTAAACATATGGAGTCTTTATGAAATCATATAAGTTAATGTTTCAGAGTTGTTACGGAGGGCACTCCCCCACTCACCTCGTCTTCCTGCAGACGCGCTGCAGCCTGAGATAAGACAGTGTTTACAGTTTACGGTGACGTATTGCTTTCATGCTTTATGGAAAATTACCAGAACCGGCCCCTCCCTCCCCCCAAAACAAGAAACAAGATACCAGTGAACTACGAACGGTGGCTTTTCTCCTGACGTCCTTTAGATCTACTCGTGGTCATGATTTCTCCATCCAGCTTGTGGTGGAGGGAGTATCATGATGTGGGCTTGCTTCATAACCTGCAGTTATGGAGGAGGAAATTCATCCACATGCTCCAGGGTAACATCAGGGTTACAAGCCAGCAGGGGCTCAGTAAAAGCTGGCTGATGTTACAGGACAGTGACATGAAAGTAACGGCACCACAGAAGAAGAAAATCCTTCTTCTGGAGCAACTGCATGGAGATGCTGCAGCGTGACCTCAAGAGCAGGTTCAACTAACTATCCCGTCCAGCACTGTCCATTTACTGGTAGCGTGTTTCGAGGGGGTTCACACAAGTGCATCAATGTGATCCGGGTGTTTTACATACCAAGCTTTCCGGAGTTAAAGTTTCATTTTTAAAGTTCATGGATTCCGTGTCCGACTCGAGCACAAATAAAAATATACTCCCTGAAATCCTAAACGACACGTTAAGTGAGGTTTCCCCGCAGCGCTAGCTGCAATCTACACCGCAGCCATCTGTTTAGCTAAACTTAGACACGTGCAGCCTAAAGCAAGCATTTGTGCTTACGCGAGGAACCGTAACTGACTGTAAACAGAGTTTCAATAAGAGCACGTTGTCCTGGAGGTGCGTTAGATTTATGGTTTTTGAAACAGGCCGTCCTCACCTTGTGATACCAGCTCTTTTATTTTAATGCTCTTTTATTTAACGTTTGACAGGGAGCCAACCTTTCCGGTTCGTTTTCAGATGAGCAGTTTAAACAGAAGAGACTCCAGGTTTCACATAAAACGATTAGTAACATTCAGCGCAGAGCTTTAAAGGCCGTTAGGCCGACCGTTGCTTCCAGCGCTCTCGCGCCCGTCGTCATTAAACATTGACAGAGGACGGCTGTGATGGAAGTGCAGGGGACAATCTGGCCTCTCATCTGAGCAAAGAGAAGAAAACGAGAGCGTCTCCTGAAGGTTCTGACTTCCGTACCAGGTCCGATTATTCACGATGATGAGAGTCTTGATGATGTGGAGGTTTGCCAGGTTCCATGAGGACACTTTTAAATTTAAAAGTGTCTCATCAGAGCCTGATGGGCTCCAGATCTATACATAGGAAGTGTGTCATGTTGCACGTGTGTGTGTTTGTATGTGTGGTGTTGCTGATTTCTTCTGTATCACATTTCAGTGACTAAAACATCTCATCCAGTTGTCGTTGGTGAACATGGTCACAGATGACCTGCAGCAGATCTCAGAGGTCCATTCACTGACTTTTATTCATTTATTTATTTATTTTAATTAGGGCTGGGCAAGTTAACGCGTTATTATCGCATTAACGCATTAATTTATTAATGCTGACATTTATTTTATCGCGCGCTACAGCATGCTGCTCACATGCTTTTGTTCTGAAAAGTCTGTTTCTGGCTGCTGCAGAACCAGAAGAGCGGAAAAGCTAAAACAGACACAGAGAACGGTAAAAATCTGCATATTTTACAGTTCAGGTAGAAACTCAATATTCTAGCAATATTAACAATTCTGTCTGAAAAAAAATTCTGTACTGCAACAGAACATTCTCATCATTCCTCCATGTTCCATCAGATCTGCTCCATGTGTTCACTGTCCTGCTGTTCTCTAGCTGGTTACTGCAGTGCGGCTCCATCTAGTGGCACAGATGTGTAATGACAACAGAAAGTCCAGTCCTCCATTATAAAACTAATTCAGTTCTGTAGCCTGTTTTTTAATTTCATATTTTTGATCCAAGTCTGAAATTGAAATATTAAATAAACAGGCATTTTTTAATTTTTTTTGTGTTAGATTAAGAAATGAAAAAAACGTAATAAAATGTCACTTTTTAATTTTTCTAATTTTTGATTTATACACGGATTGGTAAAGTTACTGAACTTTAACATTGACATTTTCATTTTTAAGTTCTCCCAGACAGAGGATTCAACAGAAACAAGGTTATTTGTAACAACTGACAAGTTGAACTCCCCATTAAAAGTTTCTGCTGTTACCTCAGAAAGATATTTCTGAGATATTTCTGAGATATTTTCACTTAAAAAGGGGGTGGGGACACTGCACCGCTGAAAAGTACCAGGATGTGTTGTTCTCATCTACTGAAAATGGATGAAAGGATTTTAAAATAGCCCCTAGAAATAAAGTCCTGCACATTAAAAATAAAGAAAACCAAGGCATAACAAGTTCATGGCTGGAGCTAGATGTGATATTATCAGTGAATTTATGGATATTTTTGCCTTAATCATTAAGAAGCAGACGGTTCACGGCATCTCGATGCTGCCCGACTCAAACCGACAGGGAAAATGAAACGCTTTCTCCTCGCAGCCACAGAGCGTTTATTGTGACACTGCTTGTTTTGGACCGCAGACAGACTTTGCAGCGGTACATTGTCGTGTGAGACTGGAACCGCACAAAAAGCACATTGTGACGGTCAACACAACTGCGCACACCACGTCCCTGTGTGTGTGTTTGTCTGAACCACGCGTGGGCCTCTGACACGTGAGCGCGGGCTGCATCCAGGATCTGGGAGCTGATTGGCTGGGAGCCGCAGGTGTGCCTGGGAAGGAGAGTGCACGTCGGGCTGAGGTTATCTTCTCAGTAAAGAAGGTCACTGGCAAATAGTGGCTGTGTGCCATGTGAGACAAATCTTCCACAGAAGGATTTCAACATACTGAGAGGCAACTGCAGGTCGGTGAAAACATGCCAAAGAACCGTCCTTGAGCCCCCTTCGACCCAACATTTACTGGCATCATTTCACAGAAAAATATCACGCCATCTGTTCTTGAGATTCAATTCAGTGCAACTGAATTTTATTTATATAGCATCTCTTACAATGTCAATTGTCTCTAGGCGCTTTACAGAGACCCAGATCATGACCCCCGAGCAAATATCATTAACTAAAATTATAATATTGAATCCTAATCAAGGATAATGGCAGGTAAAAAAAACTCCCACAGAGGGAGAAAAAAAAACCTTTAAGCCAAATAGTGGAAAGGAAAAACTCCACTTTAAGAGGAAAAAACCTGGACCAGGACCTGGATCATATGGGGGGACCTTCCTGATGAAGGCCAGATGGGTAAAGAAAGAAAAAGAGGACAGAGGACAGAGAGAGGATGGAGGACAGAGAGAGGACAGAGGACAGAGATGGAGGACAGAGAGAGGACAGAGAGAGGACAGAGAGGAGGGACAGAGAGAGGACAGAGGAGAGATGGAGGACAGAGACAGAGAGAGGACAGATGGAGGACAGACAGAGAGAGGACAGAGAGAGGACAGAGAGAGGACAGAGGACAGAGAGAGGACAGAGAGGAGAGGACAGAGGAGAGAGGAGAGAGGAGACAGAGAGAGACAGAGGACAGAGAGAGATGAGACAGAGAGGACAGAGAGAGAGAGGACAGAGAGAGGATGAGACAGAGAGACAGAGAGATGGAGGACAGAGAGACAGGACAGAGGAGACAGATTACAGAGGACAGAGAGGAGACAGAGGACAGAGAGAGAGACAGAGAGAGAGAGAGGACAGAGAGAGAGAGAGACAGAGAGAGGACAGAGGACAGAGAGAGGATGGAGAGAGGACAGAGAGAGGATAGGACAGAGACAGAGAGAGGAGAGAGGACAGAGAGAGGATAGGACAGATAGAGGACAGATAGGACAGACAGAGAGAGGACAGAGGACAGAGAGAGAGACAGAGGACAGAGACAGGAGAGAGGACAGGAGAGAGAGGACAGAGAGACAGGAGAGAGGGAGACAGAGAGAGGAGGAGACAGAGAGACAGGACAGAGAGAGGATGGAGGCAGGAGAGAGGACAGAGACAGAGAGAGAGACGAGACAGGAGAGAGATAGGACAGAGAGAGACAGAGAGAGAGGACAGAGAGGATGGAGGACAGAGAGAGGAGAGACACAAATGACTGAATGAAATGACTACATAAACAGATGCAGGTAGCAGCACTGAGGTGAGATGGTCAGAGGACTAGATCACCGGTCACCACAGCAACCGACACCCTGAACACACCTACACACACAGGTGGAGGTAAACGCTGGGATGGACAGAGGAGAGAACTGCAAGTCAGCATGAAACTCAGGAAACTCTGACCTGCAAACATACAGAAAGAAAAGAGAAAAAAGGAGGAAAACAGCACAACAAACTCCAAGAAAGAAAATGGAGCACAGTTATAGTAACGAGGTGCTGCTAATTAACTATGGGATGAGCTGGAGGAGGACTTCAGACACTACAATCATTCTAGAAGGAGCAACGGTGGTGCATGAACTCGGAAAATCTTCCAAATGCCATTCGCCTTCTCTTTGAACTTATTTCTGCACTGAACTTGGAGAACCTTCAGCAACTGAAGACAATGTTCGACTTTGCTCAAGGAGAGCTCCTGTAACTTGGACACAAATCCCCAAAACCAAAAATACGATCACTTTAAAAGTCTCCTGTTGCATGTGACGTGTTCTGCCTTAGTGTTATCTCTCTTTTAATAACTCAGCACTTCTAGTTCAGCTCACTTAGAGAATTTAAGGCGCATGGTTGTCTTATAGTCTCCAAGTAGGCATGAGTCATCTCAACACAGTTTGGCTCAGGTATCTAAAACTAAAGGGCGGTGATAACACAAATATTAAAAAAAAAAAAGTCACTGAGGGAGTTTTAAGGCTCATAGTCCATGTGTCATCGGGTTCACCACAGCAGAGTGTTTACTTCACTGCCAAGAAATTTACAGGAAGCAGAAACTCACAGAAGCAAGCACCATGAGGCCATTAGAGCTGACATGAGATTCCTCTGCGACTCAAGACACCAGTGTGATTGATTTATTTAACAACAAGTCTGGAAGTAGAAGTCAAACTTATGAGGAATGGTTGCTGATATCTGGTGTTTGGGATTGATTTTTCACCAGAGCAGCTGCCTTTCCTCTCTCCTACATGGCTGTGCCTGTTCTGAAATTTGTCTTGAAGCCTTGAAGATTGATATTAAGGTTTGAAAGAACATATTGTACCGAGCCTGAAAGCTCACGCATGAGATGAAACTGTGTTTTTATAACTCACTTCTTTGATTTATTTAATCTGCAATTCAGTAACAGAAAGTTGCCCAGTTTAATAGAACAATGTGTTCCTTGCGGGAATGCTGAAGCAATGTAAAAGCCAGATGTCCAATATCACACTGTGATTCTTATTTCATGTGTCAGCTCAATAAATCCTCTGGTGCTACAATTGTTTACAATTTCTGGTGTAGTGTCGTGTTCAGGGAGGTCCAACTGTGCAGCAGAAATAATTGTATTTAAGGTGTGGTACAAAAAAAAAACTGTTTTGGTCAAATGCAGCAAAAGTTGAAACTAGAGCTCACTGGATGTTAAGATAAAGAAACTGGACCTCTGATGTCACAGGATGCTACACATCTGAACAGCTCGCTGACTGACATACAGTCATGGAAAAAATTATTAGACCACCCCTGTTTTCTTCAGTTTCTTGTTCATTTTAATGCCTGGTACAACTAAAGGTACATTTGTTTGGACAAACATAACGATAACCACAAAGATTGCTCATAAGAGTTTTATTTAAGAGCTGATATCTTACCATTTTCCATGGTTTTCTTGATTATAACCTAAATCACTTAAGTTTTTACATCAATAGCTATGGCGTTGTACTGCCAAAAACACTGCTTTTATGCATTCAGTGTTTTCTTTTCTGTCTGTTTTAGTCACATGATGACGTTTAGTGGTACCAGGTATTAAAATGAACAAGAAAGAGAAGAAAAAATGGTCTAATAATTTTTTCCATGACTGTATTTGCAGATTGAGGGTGTCGCAAACAAAGTGGCAGAGTTGTGTCTTTTCTTGAGTTCTTGAGTTGGTCTTGACTTCAAACACCCGTCGTTCCTTGAATATCTAAAAGTAGGTTTGGAGGACGGGCCTTCTGCTACCAGGCACCTTTATCATGGAACCAGCTACCAGTTTGGGTTCAGGGGGCTGACATATGATCCAGGTCCTGCTCAAGGTTTATTCCTCCTAAAGTGGGTTTTTCCTTGCCACTGTTTGGCTTAGAGGTTTTTTTTCCATTTTTTTTTACTTGCCATTATCCTTGATTTGGATTCAATATTATAATTTTAGTTAATGATATTTGCTCGGGGGTCATGATCTGGGTCTCTGTAAAGCACCTAGAGACAATTGTCATTGTAACAGACGCTATACAAATAAAATTGAATTGAACTGAGTTGAACAGTCCAGGTCATTGCAGTCCCAGTAGCAATAGCAGCATTGCAACCACAACATGTCACTCTTTGCCTTGCAAATCTATCATTAAAAAAAAGATAATGGATTATATCTATCCCTATGCTTATTAATAATATATTGATAAGCCTGACAACATCTGGTTGATTTGGTGTCACCACAACACAAGCTGTCATAGAAACTTCCAGAGATGGCAGTCAAGCTCTGTGGTGGTGTCTGCCATTTTTGAAACTACAGTCACCCGATGAACAGCCCCAATAATGAAAAACTAAACCCAAACAGATTTCCCTGCAACTGCATCATTCTGCTTGGAAGCAGAAGGGTCCTAGTTTCTCCTGAGATCTAACGCCTGATAAAAAAAACACCTGATGAAACACACCAGGTTTACAGGCTTCCCTGCACGCACGATGGCCAAGTGCTGCCACCTAGTGTCAGACACTGGGTTCTGGTTTGGGGATTCTCCTCACCGGAAACTTTATTAACTAAGTGTAATGTAGCAGCATCAGCACAGTAAGCACACATCAGTCAGGATAACTTTTTATTTTGAGTCATTTTTAGTCACATTTTACAGTGTGCTTGGTCTCAATATGCTTCAACTACTGTATGATCTGATAACTGTTATTGATCTGTTCCTGATAAGACTTGAAGGTTGAGATATTTCTACCACGGTTAGATTTCACATCAAAAAACAACACAGACCACACATGTTTTTGTTAAATCTTTATAGAGTGTACTGACAACATAATGTGACATATAGAGGTTTTAATATTCCATCTAAAAATACTCCTGCATTTAAACACAGTTTGCTCTCCCGTTCCAGTTGTCTTTTGCAACAGCTGCGTATCGCTTTACGGCACTGTGCCACGTGAATCAGTGATAATGAAACCAGCTCATAGAGTTACAGCGGACCTCATGTAGAGCCAACTAAGAGACTAAAGGAGGGTGAGGGAGGAAACAACAACCCACACTGTTTAGCTATGATTGTTATAATAACCAGCACGGGTACCAGAGTGGTTAGTAGCTGCTGCTACAGAGAAAAGAGGGTTGTTTCAAGAATCAAACGTACTTGCATTGCAGTACGGTGCACATATCTGAGCTGCTCAACAAGCATCTTTGTCTGCGAGAACATCCTGAACGGTCCATCTGGGCGGTGCTCTCAACCAAGGGTGGAGATCACGAGTTTAATTACGATAAAAAAATCATAAAAATTAACGAGATGTTGTTTTTCAGCGTCACAACCTGCCACCGTTTGATTTTGTCTCAGGAGCTGGCGATCGATACGAGACAACATCACACGTACACTGAACATAATCACTTCCTTTCACATCTGATTGCTGTAAAAATGTGAAAATTTCATTTTAACTTTTATACTTCAGGCTTTGTCCGTTACATTAAAAAAAAAAGGGATTCTTTAATAAAAATAGACAATATAAGGGCACTTTTGGAATAAACCCCTTGGCCAGCAGAACTTTCTCTTCTTCATGTGAATGGATGAATGAAGGCAGACTGAATTCTACAGTGATTTATATCACCTCTAGTGGGACCAAGTGGTACTACAAGGTTTGCCAGACAGTTTCCACTCCTCAATTATCTATTTCTACGGTTCTGTCATCAGCACAGCAGGTAAACAAGGCTGCAAGGTATTTATTAGGGCTGGGCAAGTTAACGCGTTATTATCACGTTAATGCATTCATTTATTAACGCCGACATTTATTTTGTTGCGCGTTAACGCATGTTGCTCATGTGCTTTTGTTTTGAAAAGTCTGTTTCTGGCTGCTGCGGAACAGGAAGAGAATTTGCAGGTAAACTTAAGGAAAAGCTAAAACAGACATGGAGAACGGTAAAAATCCATGAATATTACAGTTCAGGTAGCAACTCAGGTGGAAATATTAACAATTCTGTCTGGAAAAAAAGAAATTCTGGACTGCAACAAAACTTTGGCGTCATTCCTCCATGTTCCATCAGATCTGCTCCATGTGTTCACTGTCCTGCTGTTCTCTAGCTGGTTACTGCAGTGCGGCTCCATCTAGTGGCTCTGATGTGTAATGACAACAGAAAGTCCAGTCCTCCATTATAAAACAAATTCAGTTCTGTGGCCCGTTTTTTTCATTTTGTATTTTTGATCCAAGTCTTAAACTGAAATATAAAAAAACAGGCATTTTGTCCTTATTTTGTGTTAGATTACAAAACAAAAAATGTAATAAAAATTTCAGTTTTTTTTTTTTTTTTTTTAATTTTTGATTGACAATTGAAAATGGAAAGAATGAATGATACACAGATTGGTAAAGTTACTGAACTTTAACGTGGACATTTTCATTTTAAAGTTCTCCCAGACGGAGGATTCAACAGAAACAAGGTTATTTGTAACAACTGACAAGTTGAACTCCCCGTTAAAAGTTTCTGCTGTTACCTCAGAAATGACCTGTTTTAATGTTCTGATTGTGCTGAGACCAGAGCATGTGAGCGGAGTGGAGCGGCGATAATTTCCGCTCCTCGCTCACAAAGGTTGTCACCGCTCCGCTCTTCCCTCAAAGTCGCAAAACGCTGCTCCACCCATAACCGCTCAGCGCTCCAGTAACACTGCACCCCGCTCCACTCCGCTCCGCGCTCCGCTCCGCTCCGCGCTCCGCTCCAAAAATGTTTGCATGCATATAAAATGTACATGTTTACCTGAAGCCTAAGGCCGGGCATACACTGTGCGATATTTTAAACCGTTTGATTCAGCTCTATCTCAAACTGCACGACTAGATCGCTGAGTTCAAAAGTTCGCAGCCCACGAGTAATACTCTCACACTGTACGGCCCGATGCTCTGATGCGACTTGACTGCTACACTATACGTTCATAACGCACCTAAGGGTGCGTTCGAAATGAGCCAGGCCTGCACAGAATCGATCACCGGCGGGCGGCACACAATGCAGATAAGAACACGTATCATGCAACAGGAGGATCACTTTTATTTTAACTTCAATCAGCGATCGAGGACACTTTATCAAAGAACGTGGTCTGCTAAACATACAGGTGATCTAACAGGAAGTAAGTGTCTCCTCCTGTATGTGCTGGAAACTGTCCGACGTGACTGCAGCTTTTTGTCTCCACCTCCTGCTGCGGCCGCCTGATCTCGTCTACTCGCCAGGCGAGGCGCAGTTCATCTCAAACGCACCTACTGCTTCTACTGTGTGATACCTTCACGAGGAGCGACCAGGATTTCAAACAAGTTTGATTTCCTTGCGAGCACACGACTTGTGATCGGGAGCTCGTCGGGAGGTGTTGATCTCTCGTCGTTACCCCACGTATACTGCACGAAGCACGACCCACGATAGGGTCAAAATTCGGCCCGATCCAAAAAATACTCGCACAACTGGAAAATCGGCTCAAAACGAGCCGACAGTCGCACAGTGTATGCCCGGCCCGCAGAGCCGACAGCCGTTTTAAAGTCCAAAAAATAGATATTTACTGACAAGAAAAAATAAGAAAAAAATTTCACCTAACGGAATTAGCTGGTTTAATACACTTTTGTTTGTTATTAACCTTTCCCGAAACTATTTTTCATTCACTGTTCTCCTCCTATTGTTATACTTGAAGACCGTGATATGAGCGGTAACGGAGCGAAACTGGAGCGGGATGACGCCCCGCTCCACCCGAATCATCCTAGAAAAAAAACTCCCGCTCTGCGCTCCTTTCAAAATTCGTCCGCTCCGCTCCTCGCTCGCTCACGCTCCGCTCCGCTCACATGCTCTGGCTGAGACACAATCATTTTGTTGGATTTTGTTTGTAGACTTTTTAAAAGTTTTTTATAAAAACAGGATGACATTAATGCCCTGACAGTGGCAATAAGCTTTATTTTATTTGACATTTTTTAAGATGAGATTTACACTAAATATGTGTTACTGACAAGTGCTGATGTTAAAAGTGTTTGAACAACAAATGTTATGACACTTTAGTTCATATGGCAGCAGAACATTTAAATAAAAGTGTATTTTACACTACTTTTGAATTCATTATTTGATTTTGCGTATACAATGCGATTAATCGTTATTAATTAGGGAAATAATGTGATTAATCGCGATTAAAAAATTTAATCGTTGCCCAGCCTT
Organism: Hirundichthys speculiger; assembly: GCA_018398805.1. Lineage (NCBI taxonomy): Eukaryota > Metazoa > Chordata > Actinopteri > Beloniformes > Exocoetidae > Hirundichthys > Hirundichthys speculiger. The sequence continues at coordinate 33,455 of JAGFBZ010000283.1, read as the reverse complement.
GGTATTTTTATATAAATATAGATTTTAATATGTCATAAATGTTACTTAAGTGAATTGAACTTTATTAAAATAAAAAAAACTGAAATGGGATTAAATTAAGTAAAATTAAAGTTATTAATCTAAAGTTTAAAGGTGCCCTGAGATAACTGAGATATTTTGTGAAGTGTCATCGAGCAATAATCTTATAAAGCTACATTTTATTCACAGCAGAACACAGAAAACATGCACAACATGTCTCCAAAGATTGGGACAATATGGAGCTTATACATCCAGGAACCATGGAGGGAGGTTCGCAGTTTGAATCCCAGATGGATGTGGCTCTGCGATGGACCGGTCCAGGGAGAACCCTCACCTTATACCTGTTCACAGGTGGAACAGACTCCAGCAGACCCCCATGACCCTGAGTGGGATTGAAGCAGGAGTATTTGATGGTTGGATGGACCATCTTTTAATGCAAACGATACATTTCCTGTCATTAAAATGGAACAACAATGTAATCAACATAACAACATAATCCACAAATAATACATTTCCCTGAAAATAAATTATCTGCAAGAAGTATTGAACTGAAGCCATCTGTTTAAACTTTAAATCACCCAAATTTCAGATATTAGTGTCAACTGCCTGTGAAGGAAAATTCTCCATGTTTATCTGCCTCTCTGTTTCGTGAGGGATGTAACTGATGGTCGTTACTCCTGTTCTCCAGGTGGGGGCGATGTAGGACCAAGAAACAACAGCGGCTCAAGGGGAAAGAGAGCAGAGAAGCAGCAATGAAAGACTGCATGGCTTGGAGAACTAAGCACTGACCAGAGACAGGAAGCTGGCGGTGCAGGAGAGTTGATGATGTTAGAAGTGTCTTCATGAAGTCACGAGATTGGATCAGATTAAAAAGCACATCAGAGTAACAGCCAGGGTTGGATATCTTGGAGACATAGTGAGAGGCGAGACTGAGATGGTTTGGACACATGTAGAGAAGGGACAGTGAATACATTGGAGATCAAGCTGCCAGGGAGGAGGAAAAGGGGAAGATGGATGTGGCGAAAGAGGATATTCAGGTGGTTGGTTGGGCACAGGAAGATGTAGAAGTCATGCTCAGATAAAAACAGGCGATCTGTTGAGGCGACCCACGAGAGGAAAAGCCAGAAGAAGAAGACCCACATGGTAATGTGCTACGTTTTGCTCCATAAAGTTAGGAGAGTAAAGGCTAAGCCGTCAGTCACATCAGTGGTACCAGATGGGTGTGGGAACAGATATTAAAGAGGTAGGACTGGTGCATCCCTGGTCCCAGCTTCTTCCAGAACACATGTGTCAAACACAAGGCCTGTGGGCCAAATGTGGCCCGCCACATCATTTTATGTGGCCCTCGGGAGCTTGTGCATTATTGGCTTAAATTTTAAACCAATATTTTAAGACTTAAAATAAGCTTACACCGTGTAAAGTGCACATTGACAATAAACTGCATCTCCCATAATGCATTTCGTCGTTACCTACAACGATAACAGTAAATCACCATGAGCAAGACATCAAGACGATTTTTAGAACTGATGACTTGAGAAAGACCTTTACAAACTAGCCCCAACGTGTTTTTTTGTGTTATGAGACAGTGTCAGTCGTGAAAGAGTACAATCTACGTCGGGATTTTGACATCAAACACGGAGCATGCTAAATTTGCTAAATTAGCCCACAAGAAAAACTAAGAATCGCTCCTGCTTCTGAAACCAAGGTAATGGATACTCTCAGTCACCTGTGCGAAAGCAGGGATACAACCACAAACCCTGAGTTTAATATAATAATAATTTATATATTTTAACTTGAATACATAATAAATACAGAAACAGTAATTTAATAAGGTGTAGTTTAAATTATTTTTATTTACATTCCATTTTGTCACATTCATGCTGTCAATCTGGCCCTTCGAGGGCAACCATGATGCTGATGTGGCCCTCAGTGGAAATGGGTCTGACACCCCTGATCTAGAACCTTCTTCAGGCCTCAAACGCAAAGAGGGAGATATGTTAACAAATGAAATGAAAAACCACAAGAATCCCCCCGTTGTTAAGATTTTTTTCTTTACAATTTTGAGCCAGTTGCAGGGTCGGTGAGCATCTTTGCAAGGCTGAGATGAAGTACTGTGGTGCTGCTGACCATCAACTATACTTTTCCTCATACAGACGATGAAACCTTTTATTCCTTCATCTGAAAGCTGTTTTCTTTAGCATCTGGTTTTTGAATAACTCTGGAGACGCAGCACTCACAGACACACATACAGCAACTTAAGCTAGTTAGCTTAACTTTAGCTGGAAGTGCTGAGCTTAAATGCTAAGGAAGTTCATTCTCAGTCTTTACACTCATGAATGACTGGATCACAGGAAGTGATGTATTCTCTCTGGTTTTCACATACATGCTCCTCTCCAGGGAAACGGAGACTGGAACGATACCAAAACCACTCCTGCCTCCAGGAATCAACACAGGTCAGGATTTTGGAGACCTTGTTATGTGACGTGACAAAAAAAAGGAGGAAACAGAAAGCTCATCCGTAGGGGTGCACGAGCCGCCTGCCGACACCAGGGGGCACAATAGGATGGTCTTTGAATACCTGGACACACCATTAATTACCCCTCTGTCCTGCCTTTTCAATGTCGCAGATTCAATTACGGGCGACCTTTTTGTCTTGCACGGCAGCATTCATGTCACGGAACGCGTGATTTTGATGGAATTCCCGAAGCGGTCCGGTAAATATATCTGACCTCGGTGCAGATGCACGCCGTGAGAAATGACTCTGAGGCTTACGGAGTCAAAAAAAAAACAAAAAGAAAAACAGTACGCCTTCGAATAAAAGCTCCTGGCTGCCTCTTTGGTGTGGCTTCATGCTGCCTTTAAAGCAGCTGCACAGAAGGTGTTGATGGGAACGTACAGGTGAGGTTTCTTTGTGTTTTGACTCGATGCTACGGATATGTGACCGAGGATAAAGGATTTGATACAGATCACCGTCCACCTCTGTGCCTGGACAGTCGACATGCCGTCAAACATCATGTCAAGAGGAGAGGAAGACGCTTTCTCCCAGAAACCCTTCAGAGGCTGATGGTGTTGCACAAATAACCCTGAACACAAAAGACATGATCTCTGACTTTAAAAAGGAAAAAGAATTGCCATTAGCTTCTGGGAATAATTGAGAAAATGGTAGAGAAGGTAATGTATGTGTTGGTTCCTGTAAATCTATACAAATATGTGCAACGTGAAATGCTGTTTACAGCATATAATATTGTCGCCTTGTCTGGGCTTACGGCGGTGGGAGGGGTGGACGGGCTGGATGGCTCCTGTTGGGCCTGGAGGGAAATCCAGGTCACTGGTGGAGGTCTGTTGGAGGACACCAGCACCAGCTGTGGTCCAGCTGTGGTCCAGCCTGTAGACGTGGTTGTGGTCTCTGGTCGGAGGCCAACATCACTGCTCACTGTTCTGTGTCTGGCTGCTGGACTGCTTCATCTCTGGGGAGGATCCTGGAGACAAACACTTTCACAACTCAGAGCACCACACATTCATGTCCATGCACCACACAGCTCACACACACTACACACACCACACCATCACTGTACTCCACTGTCGGTGATCTAAGTGCTCCCTGACATAACTGAGATTTTAGGAGTCATTAAAGCAGGTTAGATTCAACAAAGAGGACTGGTCAATGACACACTTACTATTTAATTCAATTTTATTTGTATAGCGTCTGTTACCATGTCAATTGTCTCTAGGTGCTTTACAGAGACCCAGATCATAACCCCCGAGCAAATATCATTAACTAAAAATTAGGGCTGGGCAACGATTACAATTTTTAATCGTGATTAATCACATTATTTCCCTGATTTATCACGATTGATCGCATTGTATACAAAGAATTAAATAATGAATTAAAAAGTAGTGTAAAATGCACTTTTATTTAAATGTTCTGCTGCCATATGAACTAAAGTGCCATAACATTTGTTGTTCAAACACTTTTAACATCAGCACTTGTCAGTAACACATATTTAGTGTAAATCTCATCTTAAAAAATGTCAAATAAAATAAAGCTTATTGCCACTGCCAGGGCATTAATGTCATCTGGTTTTTATTAAAAATAACAAAGTCTACAAACAAAATCCAACAAAATGATTGTGTCTCAGCACAATCAGAACATTAAAACAGGTAATTTCTGAGGTAACAGCAGAAACTTTTAACAGGGAGTTCAACTTGTCACTTGTTATAAATAACCTTGTTTCTGTTGAATCCTCCATCTGGGAGAACTTTAAAATGAAAATGTCCATGTTAAAGTTCAGTAACTTTACCAGTCCGTGTATCATTCATTCTTTACATTTTCAATTGTCAATCAAAAATAAAAAAAATTAAAAAGTGACATTTTATTACGTTTTTCGTTTTTTAATCTAACTCAAAAGAAAAAATGTCTGGTTTTTTTATATTTCAATTTTGGACTTGGATCAAAAATACAAAATTAAAAAGCGGGCCACAGAACTGAATTTGTTTTATAATGGAGGACTGGACTTTCTGTTGTTATTACACATCTGTGCCACTAGATGGAGCCGCACTGCAGTAACCAGCTAGAGAACAGCAGGACAGTGAACACATGGAGCAGATCTGATGGAACATGGAGGAATGACGCCAAATATTTGTTGCAGCCCCCAATTTTTTTTTGAGACAGAATTGTTAATATTACTACCTGAGTTGCTACCTGAACTGTAAACTACACTGATTTTTACTGTTCTCCATGTCGGTTTTAGCTTTTCTGCATGTTTTTCCGTGAATTATCTTCCGGTTCCACAGCAGCCAGTAACAGCTTTTCAAAACAAAAGCATGTGAGCAACATGCGTTAACGCGCGATAAAATAAATGTCGATGTAAATTAATAAATTAACGCGATAATAACGTGTTAACTTGCCCCGCCCTACTAAAAATATAATATTGAATCCCAAACTAGGATAATGGCAGGTTAAAAAAACCTCCCACAGTGGGAGATAAAAACCTTTAAGCCAAACAGTGTCAAGGAAAAACTCCACTTTAAGAGGAAGAAACCTTGAGCAGGACCTGGATCATATGGAGGGACCTTCCTGATGAAGACCAGCTGGATGAAGAAAGAAAAAAAAGAAGGGGAGGCAGGACAGAGAGAGGACGGAGGACAGAGAGAGGAGAGCACACAGATGACTGAATGAAATGACTACATAAACAGATGCAGGTAGCAGCACTGAGGGGAGATCACTATCACTCACACTTTGCACAAAAAAACAAACAAACAAAAGAGTTGGTGATTCCCGGTTAGATGGACGGCAGCAGTTGTTTCTCTACAGTAATTCTGGATGTCTTTCCTGCTTGGTTTGTAGGAGCTCTCAGCTGCTGACGATCAGTTAATCAAGTGTATCTGATACCTGCTGCTGCTTCCCTCTCAGTTCCTGTTAGAAGAGACGGAGGTCTTGGTTTTCCACGTACGTCGTCTGTGCTTCGGGTTCGTTTTTATTTAGATGGATGACATGTTGGGCAGAGTAATAAAATCATGTGAGGTTGGATTTATCTCAATATAAGAGACAGACAAGATTAAGTTTTTTTTTTATTATTATTATGTCATCATTATTTTTTTGAGCTCAAGAACTTAAAAAGCCAGACAAGCCTCTACACGCAGTTCTGAGCATCTCAACAACGAACCGAAGTGACTGATTGGCTGTGGCGACCTCTAAAGGCAAAAGCTGATGAAGAAGAAAAAGAAATAAATGTGTCTAAGTTCTGTTGTTAACACAATTACAGCTGTCAAATGTAATATTTATCATAAATGTCAAATCATAAATTTATCATAAATCTGTGGTCTGAAAAATCAGGATATGAGTTTGAGAAAGTGTTTTCATGAACCCCTGGTCCTTTAAACATCCGTTATTCAAAATAAGTCATATTTAAAACAAAAAAACAATGTAGCTGTTTCAGCCAATGAGCAGCTCCAGCATCACAGATCAACTCTGAGCATCATATCAGTTACATAATAATCCCCGAAAAGGAAACCACTGGCCAGTGGAGCAGAAGGGCTGATGGGAGCGCTGACCTGTGACCTGTAACAGAGAGGAATAACGATAATAGAGAAAAGAAATGTAGCAGGACAGAACCGCAGGAATTAAAAGAGATTCGATGAGATGTGTTTGATGAAATTTGACTCCACTTGCAAATCAACGTTAGCGTCGTGATGTGAAGGTGTCCGTCGTGGACGGTGAGCGTGTTCCCGTGTAGAGTGTCCTTCCAAAAATAGCTCACTGGATCTTTTCTGTTTCATTACCGTCCATTCAGACCAAATACAACGTGGAGGCAGTCGCGCTGCGAGACGTCTCTTCCAGCTCATCACATTAAGGACAACAGATGAAGAAATGAATCTTTTGTTTTTCACTGAATAAGCAAAAATCATCATCTATCCTTCCAAGGGCTGAACACTTTGAACCTGAGAGAAAAAAATAACAAAAATTCCTCTGATTCAGGTTCTTAGTAACATTTTACCTTTTAACTCTCCTCGCCTCATAAAATCACAGTATTATGTCATTATATTTCATGGTCCTTGCATAAAAAACTGGAAAAGCACTCAGAGAGCGCAGACCTCCACCAAGTGCAACAATTCCCCCATATAGCGATTTACAGATTGCGATAAAATCCGCGTTCTGGATCAGATCAGGATCAGATCTGGATCAGCCTTTGAAATTTGATAGAGGTTTCCATTGTCAATCCATGAGTTAAATTTCATGTGTTTTGGGCAATAATTAACAGAGATATTGAGGAACAAAATTTTCGGCCCCATTGACCGCAATGTTATTGAAAATTTGAAAGTGATCCAGAATCCAGGATTTCTTCCGGATCACAGCCAGAATACAAATACAAATACAAATACAAATACAAATACAAATACAAATATACTTTATTGATCCCCAAGGGGGAAATTCAAGTTTCAAGTCCACCAGACGCTGCAGTCTGGTGTACTTGAGGAGCGTCCAGCGCTCCTTCTACATGTCCTGTGGTCCGAGTGCTAACTCCAGTTAACAGCTGTTAAAACCTGTTAACAGCCGTTAGAACCAGTATATCTCCACAATGGTGAATTAAGTGAGATATCTCCAGGTCAGAGGAGGAAACACCGATGAACCAAACTCAGATGAACCAAACTGTCTCTTCTGGGAAGACTGAGCTCCCTCAGTCCGGCGAACGATGGAGCCGACCTTCCAGAGCCCGGTTCATAATGCGGACCAGGTTGTTGGGGTTACCCCGGCGGTGCCGGGCCCACCAGGTCTTCAGACGGTCCCACCTGCCAGGTCAGCTGACTCACCCTGGCCTGTAGACTGCTGGATAGGGGCAGCATGCCACCACTGCTACGTCAGGGGCTCCTGTCCCGGTTCAGTTGACGCTGCAGCCCGGATCCAGTGGCGGTGGTTGCCGCGGGTAGCAGCTCAGGATTAGCTTCAACGAACCGGCCCCCAGCGACACCGTCCATGTCCGTGGCAGCACGTCTCCACCAGCCGCGAGAGGACCGGTCCACACCCGCAGACAGCATGTCGACACCCAACTGCAAAATCACACACCGGGCACAAACTGGAGTGTCCAGCGTCCAGCGTCGCAGGGACAAGTCCCTGGAGCAGCAGCAAGTAGCCTCCATGCCAGGCGTCGTCCAGCAAAATGAAATCAGTTCTTCCTTTTCACATTTCTGAGAACTCCTAAAAAATTTCATCAAAATCCATCCATAACTTTTTGAGTCATCTTGAACACAGACAGATAATCGCCAGCAAAAACATAACCTCCTTGGTGGAGGTAATAAAGGAAATGAGAAACATGTTCACTGTCAGTTTGTTGTTTCAGTATCTCTTCTCCAGGACTGGGTTTCAGGGGCAGCAAAAGTCCCTCCTACCAACCAACGTTTCTCCTTGGTGAGACACGCTGAAGCATCCCCCGAGACTGGGAGGCTCTTTCACAGGTCCAGGATCTGCCCTCGGGCCCCTTCAGGTGGGGCCTGTCAGAAACACTTCAACGAGACGGCAACGGGCAGGCATCCCGACCAGATGTCCACACACCTCTGCTGGCGGTTAGGGTTAGGGTTAGGGTTAACCCTACCTTACACCCTGACCTTTGTTGCAGCCTTCAGAACCGACGACCCGCATCCCAACAGGTCCGATAGCTCCGCGGGGTGACGTCGCATTTCCTTCACCTAATATTACTTCTGAGGCATTTTACAGGCAGAAAGACAGTTTCTGTCAGACGGACTGTTGTTCAACATCTATCACATCTCACACTTCTTTCCAGTTTAGGGAGCAAGAAAACAAAAAACATTTTCATACAGCACTGAATTAGAGACAAAAACGTGATGGGGTAGAAATTGCATAGAATTGCTTACCCTACCTTTAAACATGGTTTGCATTGATTTAAAAAAAAAAGGGGTATAAAACAAAAATAGAACATTGGGCCTTAATGTGGAAGAGCTGAAAGAGCGGTCCGCTGACCTCAGAGCACGCTGAAGCATGTGCTACCAGTGTTGTATGACAGACAGTAACCTCGGCGTGTTTACTGGTCGCAGCGACTGGGTTTTTGGCTCCACATTACTGTTTATGGTTCTGCTCGTCTCGCGCTCCAAAGGCCAGAGTTGATTATCTGCCAGACGGCGGCGAGCTGATAAACGCTACACGGCTCACTCTAAGCACATTTAGGATGTGGACTGAGCCTCGGCCATGTGTGCGGAACAGCTTTATCATGATATATGTGGATCGTTCTGCTGCTGGACGCCGCTTCGATCCCACAACTGTCTGCTCTCAAACGTTTATTAATGGCTGGCTCTCGCTTCATACACACAGCATCTGCCGGCGAATTTCAGCCAAACTCACAGCTCCAGCTTTGTCCTTCAGCTCCAGCGCACCTCAGTTCACATATTTTTACTTTACTGTCCATGTGGCGGCCGGTTTGTGTGAATAAGGGCATTTTTATTGATCCTCAGGCTGTAACCTCATCAAAGGTTTCAGGTTTTTTTTAAACAATGGAGCATCTGTTTGATGAACTTGACCTATGAGATGTAAATAAAAACCTAACAGAGCACAATCATTCTTATTTTAAAGATGACGTCACAGTTGGGTCGTCCAGTTCTTTTCATGCACAGTCTTTCATACATTTAATTTAGAAATAAAAGCATGCAGACATAATTATCATTATAACCAAAAACAAAGTTTGGTTTATTGTGCTACAAAGCAAATTTAATTAGTTCATTATCAAGGCTGAGTCCACTCCCAGGTCGCCTCCACTGTCAGACCCAGACATGTGAAATACAAAATAAAAGCATGTATACATAATTCAATATCACAACTATTTTTTAAATTCTTAATTATTTTATTTTATCATTTTATTTAATGAAAAAATAATTCTTAGTGTGTTATGCTGGTACATAATGGACTATGAGTCAATTATCAACCTAGCAGTATTGCAAAATAAAAGCATGTATACACATGTACATAGAGTGAGTAAATTATCAGTGCTAAATGTGAACATGCCATTTTATTTTCTGCTATGATACATTTACTGGCTCCACCCTCAGATCAGCTGTTACCTGGAAGTAACATGTGAAATACAAAATAAAAGCATGTATACATCGTTCAATAATAATAATAAGAAGAAGAAGAACACCTATTTTTTCATTCTTAATTATTTTATTTTATCATTTTATTTGATAAAAAAACATTTTTTTATTGAGTTATGCTGGTACATAATGGACTAAGAGTCAATTACCAACCTGGAAGTATTTCAAAATAAAAGCATGTATACACATGTACATAGAGTGAGTTAATGATCGATGCTAAATGTGAACATGCCATTTTATTTTTCTGCTACATTTACAGGCTCCACTCTCAGGTCAGCTGTTACCTGGAAGTAACATGAGAAATACAAAATAAAAGCATATAGACAAAGGTTCAGCATCAATTAACTCCGAGTGAACCTGAAGCTAATCTGACATTTAATCTGGCATCATCCTGACATTTAAGATAAACTCCAAGTCCACTTTGATACGATGTTGAGGCTGTTTCGGTGTGCTTTTATTTTGTTTTTCATCTGCTATTTCCAGGTCAGACAGTGGAGACAATGTGATCATGGAGCCTGCAGTGGCAGAGACCATAACGTGAAGGTCTGCAGCTGCGCTTCTCCTGATTGGTTCAGATGCAGCTTTGCAGACCTAAATTATATGCTGATGTAAATATACTTCCATGTTCAGTACAGTGACTTCTACAGGCTCTGAGATGTACCTCTCTTTCTCTGATGGTTGCATGTTTTTATCTTGGGGAGAACTTGGAGGGACGTCCACCCATGAGAAGATTGGCAATTGTCTTGGATGTTTTCCACTTGTGAGTAATCCTTCCACAGTCTATAATACTTCTTAGATTGAGGGGCAACAACAGTTGCTTCTCCAGGGTCGCTGCTGATGTCTCTCCCACTTGGCATTGTGTTAACACAAGCCTGAATGCTTCAGACTGTAAAAGCCGAGGCAGTGAAGACACGTTTTTTTTTTCATGTGACTCTGAACAAGGACTTTAGAGACAAGCACAAAACTGATTAAAATAAAAGTTTAAACACGTAAACAAGGAACTATGATGATAAATCTGTCTATCAGTCTGGGAGGAGTTAAGCCGTTTCGGTTCAAGTCTTTTGGAAGCTTGTGTCTGCAATAAGTGTTACATTTGTCTCTCAAAATGAACAGATCTGGCCGCCATGAAACACCTGCGGTGTAACGGCACAGACCTGCGATTCCTCTAAAATCAGAGGAGCATCTTCTCACAGCACGGCGCTTTCAGAGAGGACGGACCGAGCATGAGAGGTGTCAGTGAGGATGAGTGTCGGTAAAACTCTCCCTCTGAGCAGAAGTTAATCCCCTGAACCACGAGTCTGTGCTTTAAAAGAAAAAAAAAGAAAAGAGTAGCTGTGGGCAGATCACAGACTGGCAGCAGGGTCACGTCACTGACACAAATAGAGGTGAGATCACACCTCGCCTTTGTCTTCTACAGTTTGGGAAAAAGTCAAAGAAAAATTGACTTTGATTTTTGGTGCTTTAGAGCTCAGTGGAAAGTAGAGGAAGTCACAGCTTCCCTCCGGTGTGTTTGGCTGCAAAAGGAGCTGAAAGGTCAGTGAAAATGTGTTATCTTAGCTGGCCATATCGTACGGCCTGAAACCAGCAAGGAGGGATCACACTCTCCACAAAACAGAAAATCTATCATTATATTTAATTTAAATTAGGGCTGGGCAACGTTTGAAATTTTTAATCGCGATTAATTGCATTGTAATCAAATAATGAATTCAAAAGTAGTGTAAAATGCACTTTTATTGAAATGTTCTGCTGCCATATGAACTAAAGTGTCATAACATTTGTTGTTCAAACACTTTTAACATCAGCACTTGTCAGTAACACATATTTAGTGTAACTCTCATCTTAAAAAATGTAAAATAAAATAAAGCTTGTGGCCACTGCCAGGCCATTAATGTCATGCTGTTTTTATAAAAAATTTTAAAAAGTCTACAAACAAAATCCAACAAAATGATTGTGTCTCAGCACAATCAGAACATTAAAACAGGTAATTTCTGAGGTAACAGCAGAAACTTTTAACGGGGAGTTAAACTTGCCAGTTGTTACAAATAACCTTGTTTCTGTTGAATCCTCCGTCTGGGAGAACTTTAAAATGAAAATGTCCATGTTAAAGTTCAGTAACTTTACCAATCTGTGTATCATTCATTCTTTCCATTTTCAATTGTCAATCAAAAATTAAAAAAAAAAAAAGTAATATTTTATTACATTTTTCGTTTAGTAATCTAACACAAAATAACGACAAAATGACTGTTTTTTTTATATTTCAATTTTAGACTTGGATCAAAAATACAAAATTTAAAAACGGACCACAGGGCTGAATTTGTTTTATAATCGAGGACTGGACTTTCTGTTGTCATTACACATCTGTACCACTAGATGGAGCCGCACTGCAGTAACCAGCTAGAGAACAGCAGGACAGTGAACACATGGAGCAGATCTGATGGAACATGGAGGAATGACAGGAAAGATTTGTTGTAGAATTTTCTTTTCCAGACGGAATTGTTAATATTGCTACCTGAGTTGCGACCCGACCTGTAAAGTACGCAGATTTTTACCGTTCTCCATGTCGGTTTTAGCTTTTCCTTATACTGCCAATTGTCTTCCGGTTCTGCAGCAGCCAGTAACAGACTTTTCAAAACAAAAGCATGTGAGCAACATGCGTTAACGCACGCTTAAATAAATGTCGGCGTTAATAAATTAATGAGTTAACGCGATAATAACGGGTTAACTTGCCCAGCCCTAATTTAAAGTTGATATATTTCACCAAAGGTCTTGTGCATACTCGTGAGGGGGAAGCTGAGGCATGTCGTCACACTCTGTCCAACACTGACAATGCGCCATACATCACTGTGGTGTAATCGCAACATCAAACGAAAAAAATAACGCTTGGCAGCGTCTTCAGCATTCACCACATCTTCATATCTCATTTCAGCACAGAGCCGGCAACAGATAAATGCTCTTGTCACAACTTGCTTCATTAGCTGATAAGCTGTCATATTGGATTAGTAACAAATAAAAACTCATCTACTGAATTATGAAAATTATTTATTTCTTCTCTCTTGTCACAGCCTCAGTCGAGTTTGTCGGCTGTGAAGGGCTGTAAATGTCAAACGGTCATGACTAAATAAAAACGAACATCTTCCTTCATCTTTGGGATTGATGTTCTGCCTCGAGCCGAGGAGTTGTAGTCTCTTGGGGTCTTGTTCATGAGTGATGAAAGAATGGAGCAGAAGATGGATGGACGTATCTGTGCAGCGTCTGTTGTGGTGAAGAGAGAGCTGAGCCAAAAGGGAAGACTCTGTTTACTGGTTGATCTTTGTTCCAACCCTCACCTGTGGTCACGAACTGTGGCTTGTGACCGAAAGAACGAGATCACGGATACAAGCGGCTGAAAGCGACGCTCCCTCAGAGATGGGGTGAGAAGTTCAGAGAAGAGCCGCTGCTCCTTCACATCAAGAAGAGCCAGTTGAGGGGGTCCGCTCGGACGCCTCCCTGGAGAGCTGTTTCAGGGACGTCCAACTGGGAGAAGACCAGGACAGACCCAGGACTCCCTGGAGAGACTACTATGGGGTGCCGAATGTAAAAACTTGATTACAGTTTCCAAACTGATATATTTTCAATATTTAGCTCATTTTCTTCACATTTAGCTCATTTTACACACATTTGAGACATAAATTATTTAAAATGTTAAATCTAAATGTTAAATGTTAAATCTAAATAAATGTTAAATCTAAATAAAATGTTAAATCTAAATCTAAATCTAAATAAATTTAAATCTAAATCTAAATGTTAAATCTAAATCTAAATAAATCTAAATCTAAATCTAAATTAAATCTAAATCTAAATGTTAAATCTTAAATAAATAAATGTTAAATCTAAATCTAAATAAATAAAATAAATATCTAAATCTAAAAAATCTAAATCTAAATCTAAATCTAAATGTTAAATGTTAAATCTAAATCTAAATCTAAATCTAAATTTAAATCTTAAATCTAAATTAAATGTTCTAAATTAAATCTAAATCTAAATCTAAATCTTAAATAAATATTAAATCTAATCTAAAATAAATAAATCTAAATCTAAATAAATCTAAATGTTAAATCTAAATCTAAATCTAAATCTAAATGTTAAATCTAAATCTAAATCTCTAAATGTTAAATCTTAAATTTAAATCTTAAATCTTAAATCTAAATCTAAATCTAAATAAAATGTTAAATCTAAATATTAAATCTAAATGTTAAATCTATATCTAAATGTTAAATATCTAAATGTTAAATGTAAAAAGGGTTATTTAGAGGATTTACAAATGTCCCATGCCCGTAAAGTCTCACAGCCGCACAACCACGCCCACACCACTGATTAGGATCAATGGGAAGAGGGCTTGAGGGAGAGTCGGGACTCGAACATGGCTGCCTCCCTGCCTGTGGAAGATGGGGCCGGTACCGCTGAACAACCGCTTGAAGTGCAGCCTGCACACCCGCCAACACACCGCCCGTTCAATGTCTTCCACCGGCAGGGAGGCAGCCATGTTCGAGTCCCGACTCTCCCTCAAGCCCTCTTCCCATTGATCCTAATCAGTGGTGTGGGCGTGGTTGTGCGGCTGTGAGACTTTACGGGGCATGGGACATTTGTAAATCCTCTAAATAACCCGCTTTACACTCGGCGACACATTTAACATTTAGATATAGATTTAACATTTAGATTTATAGATTTAACATTTAGATTTAGATTTAGATTTTTAGATTTAATTTAAACATTTAGATTTAATATTTATTTACATTTAGATTTAGATTTAGATTTAGATATTTAGATTTAAGATTTAACATTGATTTTAGATTTAGATTTAGATTTAACATTTAGATTTATTTATTTAGATTTAATATTTAATTTAATTTAGATTTAGATTTAATTTTAGATTTAAGATTTAACATTTAGATATTAGATTTAATTTAGATTTAATTTAACATTTAGATATAGATTTAACATTTAGATTTAGATTTAGATTTAATTTAGATTTAGATTTAGATTTAATTCATTTAGATTTAGATTTATTTAGATTTAGATTTAACATTTAGATATTTAGATTTAGATTTAACAGATTTAGATTTAACAGATTTATTTATTTAATATTTAGATTTAGATTTAATTTAGATTTATTTAGATTTAGATTTAGATTTAGATTTAGATTTAACATTTAGATTTAGATTTATTTAGATTTAATTTAAATTTAGATTTATATTTAGATTATATTTTAACATTTATATTTAGATTTAACATTTAGATTTAACATTTAACATTTAACATTTAGATTTAACATTTTAAATAATTTATGTCTCAAATGTGTGTAAAATGAGCTAAATGTGAAGAAAATGAGCTAAATATTGAAAATATATCAGTTTGAAAACTGTAATCAAGTTTTTACATTCGGCACCCCATAGACTACAGCCCCGATCGTACACTTCCCACTAGCAGCTACCCGCAAATTGCTGGTATAGGAACCTCCACTAACCGCTAATGCAATCTTCCGCTCACTAAAGCCGCTAACCCTTTATGCTGACTCCCTTACTCACTTTGTAGGTGTGGCAATGGACGTGTCTTTTGCTCTTTCCGCAAACTTGGTATCTTGTGATTGCAGGTTTAGGGTTGCGGGTGGTCAGACCAAATTGCGGGTATATACCTCCGTTAACTGCTAATGCAATCTTCCGCTCGCTAAAGCCACAACCCATTATGCCGACTCCCTTACTTTGTAGATGTGGCAATGGGCATGTTTTTTGCTATTTCCGCAAACTCTGTATCTTGCGATCGTGGGTTGCAGGTACCCGCAACCCACATGTCGCAGCGTTAAAAGAGGCAAATGGCATCAATGTGCATCCACCTGGTCACATGTGGACGTGCACAAATGGCTCTACCTCTCGAATTAACTCTTTTTAATTGTATAAAGGCGTGATCTGGCCTCAGTTGAACCCCTGAGAAAATGGCAGAGATCGTCTTAAACCGCTTGCTTGCAAGTTAAACCATAGACGACCAGAGCGTGTTTACTGGGAGGACACCAACTATCTGGGACTTTCAGGTAGCTGATAGGAATTGTCTGTGTAAAACTATTTAAATGTATATATCAGTGCAGAGGAGGAGGAGGAGGAAGGAAGAGGAGGAAGCTCTACAGCAGAGTCCCAGATGAGCTGCACATGAGAGCTGCTCTGATCTGGATGAAAAGACGCTCCATAGTGGTTAGCGGGTAGCGCAACCTGCTCTTAAAGGCAATGGCTGCTGATGCACTGATTGGTTTAACAGGTGGAGCGCCCTAACTACTCCCATGTATAATGTAGCAGGTAGCACAGGTGGGATAGCGGGTTTAGCAAGGGTGGAAGATTGCGTTCTTTGCGGGGGAACGCCCCTCCCGCTACCCGTTATCCCTTAATAGCGGCGTGTACGTGTATGTCTGACCGACACATCTTCATCATCCCAAGAACAACCAAACATTCTCCTGCTCACTACGTAAATAAGCTGCGTGCCTACAACTAGTCCCACCTCCATGAACGATTTCACTGCTGTAGCTGTGTAGCCGCAGCTCGACTGGCTGACGCATGTGTTGAAGCAAAAAATCTGAGAATCCCCCAACTTCTGACGGCGCCAGCACTAGCATCGCAACGCATAGAACCCACAATTCAGTTTGGTTAGCGGGTGGCGTCACCCCATTTGATGTCTTGCTACGCGTATGCGTTAATCCACTGTTAATGTGAAAAAAAAAATATTCTAGAGAGTAAAATTAGCTGAGTGTTTCCTCAGATTCTGAATCTAGGGTAGATAAGGTTTCTCTGACTCTGCGAGTTGGAATTCTGACTTTTGGGGCATTCCAGTTCAAACGTCCTACTTGGAACTTGGAAAATCACGCACGTGTCTCCACGACTCATTTGCTGCGTGCATCTGTTTTGTTATGTGGGTTCGGTTTAAAATGCCAAAGACATATTATTGGTGTCCCTGCATTACGTATGCAAATAAATAAGTTCATATGAACATTGTTGGGGCTCTTGAATCCTAAAGGGATGATGGAAAACCGTGATACTTCCAAGTCCATTAATCTTTTTTATGTTTAATTGTATTGCCCCATCATTATTGTATTTTTTTTTCTTCAAAGAAATTTGAAACAAAAGAAGTAAAATTGGTCCAAAAGTGGAAACTAACAGTGTTGAAGCTTTGGTTTGACAGGAAGGGTTTTTAGTGGAAAAAACTGACTTGTTACTGCCCTTCATCGCCACCTGAAGAAGCTCAAAGGATGTCCGAGTACCTTGTCAGTTGTAAACACAGTTATGAAACCTTCCAGCGGCGCAGATGAGACTGAAATGGCAGAGAAGTTTAAAGATAAGTAAGTGGAGTAATTTCCCCATTATAACAGCTGTCATAATTAATAACAGACCTGTTGGCGCTTGGCACAGTGGGAGTAAAATGCCCTCTGCTGTACCGTCAGGCCGTTTGGACATTTTGACATTAAACGCAACAATGTGAAGGAAGAGGGAACATGCTGATGAATATCTCTTGCATGCACGGTAATCTTGCGAGGACAGAGCCCTTTGTTTAGATGTCGTAATAAATGGCTGGCAAATTTATAAACGAGCAGAAAACTGTAATCCTGTCCTTCTTTGACATTGCATGTTTCTTTGATTAGCTTTTAGTCTAGGAAAACCTCGCTCTAATCGAATGTACAGTGGTACCTCTACTTACGAAATTAATTGGTTCTGGAAGTAGTTTTGCAACCTGAAAATTTCGTAAGTAGAGATGCGTTTTCCATGTAAATGCCCGAATCTGTTCCAAGCCCCCCAAAATTCGAACATACATTTTGTATAAATTATAAATAATACATGAAATGACATGAAAACCTGTAAGAAATACATGTTAGAACTAGAAAAGCACTCAGAGAGCGCAGACCTCCACTAAATGCAACAATTATCGAAAATTTGAAAGTGATCCAGAATCCAGGATTTCTTGTGGATCACACCCAAAATGAAATCAGTTCTTCCTTTTCACATTTCTGCGACTCCTGAAAATTTCATAAAAATCCATTTATAACTTTTTGAGATATCTTGAACACAGACAGACAGATAAACGCCGGCAGAAACATAACTTCCTTGGCGGAGGTAAAAATAGTTTATTTACCTGGGTTGCTGGGTTACGCTCATACAGACAAGGGGCCCTCCTAGCCAATGGGATGCCAGGAAGATGCTAAGTGATAGCTGTTGTGTATTCATTTGGTATCCCATTACTGCAATTACACCAGGCCACTAGGAGGCGCACGTCCCAAGTACATGCCAAGCATTGTATACATTTATGTGAGGAGTTAATAAAAGAAGACGGATGAATGAACCCGTTTTAATGAAGCTACATGTCCCGTTTCGTTCTTTGCCTTTAGTTAATAATTTTCAAGTTTAGTATAGAACAAATTGGCGACGAGGATGGCGAATACAGTGCCTCTACCTGCTTTGTTTTTACCGTGTGCCGGACAACCTACGATTCTGTTCGACATGTGGGCGAAAATGTTCCAGAACTATCTGCTAGCAATTCATGCAGAGGGGGACGACTGGCCAGACACGAGGATACGTGCACTCCTTTTACATTGTCTGGGTACAGAGGGACAGCGAGTGTTTTACACACTTGCAGATGCAGGTACGACCTACGATGAAGCAATGACAGCACTTCGTGCACACTTCATTCCTCAAATAAATGTCGTGGTGGAACGTCACAAGTTCAGGCAAAGAAGCCAGAAACCACAGGAGTCCATTACAGAGTATGTTGCCGCCCTTCGTGCTACAACGTGCGGGTTTGAAGGTCTGGGGCGCCAAAAAGGGGGGGTAAAGGATACGGATTATAGGGGCCCATGATTGAGGGGGGCCCAGAGAGGCCCCTAATGATGATCAAAAATAGCATCAACAAATTTCGCCGCTGTGTTGGGGGCCCGGTAAAGATTCTTTTCATGGGGCCCAAAATCCCTAGCAGCGCCCCTGTTGAACGTAACACTGATGAAATGATACGTGATCAGATAATCGAGCATGCAAGCTGCGCTAAAGTGCGCGAGAGACTGCTAGTTTAAAGTGATGCAAATTTAACACTAGAGAAAACTTTGAAAGTGGCATGTCAAATGGAATCTGCCATCGGATATTCGTGGACATTAGGCCCAGAGTCCCAGGCTACTGTGCAAGCTGTGACGGCTAAGTCTAAACGTCCATTTAAAAAGAGAGGGAAAGACAACTCTTCTGCTTCGGCTAATGCCACAGCCACGCCAAGACAGGAACGACGCTGTTTTAGGTGTGGGTCGCCCACTCATCTGGCTAACGCTCCAGCCTGCCCTGCGCTGAAAGTGACCTGCCGTAAATGCAACAAAGCGGGACATTTTGCCAAAGTCTGTAAGTCCTCTGATAAAGCAATGGAAAAGCCAGCTAAAAAGGTGGATGTAGTTACCGTGCTGGGAATGAACTCAACTCAGCCTGCTCAGAAAATAACCTGTAAAGTGACTATTAATGCAAAAGCAAGTTCTTGTCCAGTTGAACTAGTGGTAGATACGGGCACTGCTTTGTCCATTATCACTGAACCTGTCTACAGAGAACATTTCAGCGATGTGCCCCTGACTGAACCAGAGGTTAAGTTAGTGTCATATACAAAGTCAGATATCCCAGTACTAGGCTGCCTATCAGCTACAGTGCAGCATGCTAATGCTACAGTACCAGCTACACTATACGTTGTGAAAAAGACAGGTACCACTGTCTTAGGGATGGACTTATTCAGGGCACTGAGACTTTCCATTGTAGGCAATACTGTGCTCTCACCAGCGGCTCCAGTGACAGAGGTCAATGCTGGACCAGTGATGGGGGTGAAACTGGGTTTAGCTAAGGGTTTTGTCCATCATGTGAAAGTGAAGGAGGGCAACAATGCTGTACAGCCCGTTCAACAGAAGCTGAGGAGACTTCCTCTGTCTGTGAGACAGGCCGTCACTACTGAACTCGAGAGACTGTTGGAGATGGACGTGATAGAGAGAAGTGATGCATCGCCATGGGTCTCACCCATCGTTGTCACGCTACGGAAGAATGGTGCGGTGAGGCTGTGCGTAGACTTGCGTGAGCCTAACAAGGCCATAGTAATGGACAGTTTTCCTCTTCCTCACATGGATGATTTGTTCTCCAAGATGAGTGGCGCTACAGTGTTTTCCACCATAGACCTTGCTAATGCTTATCATCGGGTGCTCTTGGCAGAGGAGAGCCGAGACTTAACTGCATTCATAATGCACGATGGACTGTTTAGATTCAAAAGAGTACCATATGGGCTGTGCTCAGCCCCAAGTGCATTCTCCAAGATGATGTCGCTTGTACTGAAAGGCCTCGAGGGGATCCAATACTACCTCGATGATATCATTGTGTACGGAAAGGTCAAGGAAGTACACGACCGCAATCTGCAAAAGGTGCTCACCGCAATCAAGGAAGCTGGCCTCCAGCTAAACAATGAGAAATGCCAGTTCAATCAGACCAGCCTGCGATTCCTTGGGCACATGATCTCCGCCCAGGGCCTGCAACCACTCACAGAACATGTCAGAGCCATCACAGAGGCTCCGGCGCCGACGGATGCTACAACACTGCGCTCATTCTTGGGGCTCACAGCATGGTATCAGAAGTTTGTGCACAACTATGCATCGCTCGTGGAGCCTATGCGCGCATGCTTGCATGAGGACACGTTCCAGTGGACTTCAGCAGCTCAGGAGAGCTTTGAGGCGGTTAAGGACCGCATTGTGAACAGCCCAGCGCTGTCGGTCTTCGACTCCAGCCTTCCCACCTTTGTGTCACCCGACGCATCGGATTATGGCGTGGGGGCGGTACTAACACAACTACACCCAGATGGAACAGAGCGCACAGTTGCATGTGCCTCACGCACACTTAACCCTGCAGAACGCAAGTACTCTATTGTAGAGAAAGAGGCGCTGGCCTGTGTGTGGGCAGTTGAAAAATGGAGGTCTTTCTTATGGGGTACTAGATTCACACTGCGCACAGACCACCAGGCCTTGACCACACTGCTCGCAACAAAAGGCCAGGAATGCGCATTGCGCGTTGGTCTGCCAGACTGCTGTGCTTCACATACGATATGCAGTACCGACCTGGTCCACAAAATCAGATTGCTGACTGTTTCTCCCGTCTACCTCTTCCAGCAGAAGAGGATACAGAGGCAGTGACGGAGCCAGAACTGGTTGCTCTGTTGGATGCAGAACTGAAAGCTCTTTCAGTGAGAGAGTTTACAGAGGCATGTGAGGCGTGCCCTGAGCTCACAGCTCTTAGAGCACAGATACACAGAGGCTGGCCTAAGACAGCAAAGTCTCTACCAGATGAGCTCAAACCATACTTCGCTGCAAGAGATGAATTGTCAATCCAAGAAATGGTCATCTACAGGGGCTCTCACCGGCGACTGGTGCCAGTTGCCTTGAGAAAGCAGCTGGTAAACTTGGCACATGAGACACACCAGGGGGTTGTCCGCACTAAACAGATGTTGCGGGACTTATACTGGTGGCCCGGCATGGACATGTGTGTGCAGGAGGCTGTCCGTGCATGTGGATCATGTCAGCTGAACGACAAAAGTGCCAAGACGCATGCCGCCCCTCTTCAGCCAATACCACTCCCTGATGCTCCGTGGCAGAAAGTGGGCGTAGACATTGTGGGACCGTTCGAGTCAGCTGGCTGGGATTGTCGCTTTGCACTGACGCTGGTTGACTACTACACAAAGTGGCCGGAGGTCGCTTTCACTCCTGATGCAACAACTACTACAGTCACTTCCTACAGAATTGGTGAGTGACAATGGACCTCAATTTACCTCCAGCGAGTTTGCAGAGTATGTTACAGCAAGAGACATTAAACACAGGAAAGTGTCGCTCTATTACCCACAATCTAATGGAGCTGTTGAACGCTTGAACCGCGTTCTCAAAGAAACATTGCTTTCTGCCGAACAAGAGAAAAGGCCATGGAAGCCATTTGTACAGGACTTTTTACTTACTTACCGTGCTACCCCACATAGCACCACAGGGGTTTCCCCACATGAACTTTTGTTCAACCGACCGATGCGCACCAAAGTGAATATTGGCCCTGCTCGCAAACCTGATCCATTACCAGAGGAGCATCTACGCAGTCGGGTTGCCGCCAAACAGGAGGCGTCAAAAATCTACACGGATGAGAAAAGGGGAGCACGGGTGCCAAAGATCAAAGAGGGGAGTCTAGTCAGAGTGAAGAAACCTTTCCATGTGAAAAAGGGACTGTCTAAGTTTCAGACACCTACCCGTGTGATACGCAAAGCTGGTTCAAGTGCCTTCGTCCTTGAGGATGGGCGTACTTGGAACGCCTCTCACCTTTCCTTGGTCCCTGAGAGTGAAACAGACAGGGAGGCCGACCCTGAACCAGGGACATGTCCTGCTCCTGTGCCGGAGCCGGCCCAGGCACCGGAGATGCCCCAACAGCCAGTTGGAGCTGGGGTCATGGACAGACCCGTGAGAGTGAGGCAGGAGCCTGCTTGGCTTCAGGAATAGGAACATTAGGACTAAGTGTTCTAATGGACTGTAAGGTGTAAGGAGAGAATGATTTAAAAAAAAAATACAATACTGTTGTTGACTTCTGAAAAAAAGATACTGTTTATGTGCAAACTGCTTCTGTTCAATTCATATATGCCTGTTGTGATTAAGGCCTGTTTTGAGTTTTCAGGTTACAGATATTTTTGCTCAGTTCATAGGCAAAGTGTGATGTGACAGAAATTGTCGGTTATGAGTTTAACATTTTTATAAGGTGAAATGTTGTGTTGATGCTGATAAGATGGCACTTGAGTTATTGCTCTACTGAGTTTTGAATTATTACTGCAATGCTGATGTCTGAGTTATAGGCATCATGTTTTGGTGGGGAGTAAGCTTCTTAAGAGAGGGGGAATATGTTGTGTATTCATTTGGTATCCCATTACTGCAATTACACCAGGCCACTAGGAGGCGCACGTCCCAAGTACATGCCAAGCATTGTATACATTTATGTGAGGAGTTAATAAAAGAAGACGGATGAATGAACCCGTTTTAACGAAGCTACATGTCCCGTTTCGTCCTTTGCCTTTAGTTAATAATTTTCAAGTTTAGTATAGAACAATAGCCAATGGCAGAGCAGCTCGGACACACCGCTTTCAAACCGAGATACAGAGCTGATAGCTATGTTTACGTTCAGTAAACTCTGGGAGCTGCGAGTAGCAGCGCTACTGTATTTTTGCCTTTCATATCCTGAAATTTCTTTCGTAACAAGAGGCAATATTTTCCCGTTGAGGCTTTTCGTAACCTGAAAATTTCGTATGTAGAAACGTTCGTACATAGAGGTACCGCTGTACTGCCGTTTCCCAACAACAGTCTCAGTGACTGGCATACAGGACATGGAGGTTTAACAGGATTCAATATAACGTTTGCGCCTTAACCGTTTTATACTCTCGCTCGACACCTCTAACACCCTCATGAGTTTCACCCGTTTGAGGAAAAAAAGTTTCTTGTGAGATCCAAGGGTTACAAAGGAGGTTATAATACCACTTCTAAACAAACAACCTAGAGTCTGTTGAGTGAGAATATTCAAGTGTGTTGTCGTCAGTTCTGCCAGTGACCCATCGATTTCAGCCAGATGTTTTGTACCTGGAAAGACCCCCCCCCCCCAAAAAAAAAAAAACAACCAAACAAACATGTAGGTTGGCGGCTTTTTAGGACTGAAAAACGCTGCTCAAGACATTTGCCAGCCCTTCCAAGAGTGGATGCCCCAGTAAGCTGAACCCAAACCCCTGTTGGCATGACACAGGGCAGCACAGTGGCTCAGTGGTTAGCACTGTTGTCTCACAGCAAGAAGGTTCCTGATTTGAACCTCGGCAGGAGCCCTTCTATGTGGAGTTTCCATGTTCTCCTGGTGCTTCCGTGGGTTTCCTCTGAGTACTTCGGCCTCCTCCCACAGTCCAAAGACATGCATGTTAGGTCAGTTGATGGTTCTAAATTGCCCATAGGAGTGATTGTGAGTGTACATGGTTGTTTGTCCACATGTGGCCCTGCGATGGACTGGCGACCTGTCCAGGGTGGACCCCTGCCTTTCGCCGGAAGTGAGTTGGGATAGACTCCAGCAGATCCCCGTGACCCTGCAGAGGATTAAGCGGGTATAGATAATGGATGGATAGATTAATGGCATGATACACGTTAAAGTAGATTACAGAGTAGAGTACAGTTAGAAGATGACTAAACAACTAACTTGTGGCTCGGTTGGAAGGGTTGCCGAGAGAAAGACTCTGAAAGGAACATGGAAACAGACAAATGTGCAAAATAGCATCCAAACAGAGAAGACCTTAAGACCTTTGGAACGATGTCTTTTGGACAGATGAGACCAAAGTAGAGACATTTGTTCATAATGCACTGAACCGTCTTGGGTGGCGGCAAAACAGCATATCAACACAAACGCCTCATGCCCAGTCTCAAGTACGGTAGTGGAGGGGTGGTGATTTGGGGTAGTTTTCAGCCTTGCAGTTATTGAACCAACCATAAACCCGTCTGTATACCAGCGTTCTCTGGAAGCCAACATGAGGCCATCTGTCTGACAGCTGAAGCCTGGTTGAAACTGGGTCATGCAGGAGGACGATGATCCAAAGTACACGAGAAGATCTACAACAAAATCAAAGGTCCAGTCAAAGTCCAGACATCAAACAGATTTAAGACTGTGATGAAACCTTCAGAGATCTGGAGTGAAGTGATTGTCTGCCAACTGTAGTGAGGTTTAGTTCATCCACACGCTGAATGTGGATCATTTTTCGTTAAACGGTGTCACCGCCTACATGTGCTGTCGTTCATGGAAGTTTGTCCGTATCTGGTAAGAATCAGATGATCCAAATGTGTAAAACTTCACTAAACTTTTCAGGATTGCATCTGATCTTGTGTGTTTGCACATGTGTGAGGTGCTTATGTAAAACAAGTGTACTGCTTGAGCCTCCAGCAGGCCGTTTGAGGGTGAGCAGCCTTAATGTGGAGTGACAGTAGTAAAAGAGAAGAGGCTGCCTGTCCTGTGGCGTCTGTGTGTGTGTGTGTGTGTGTGTGTGTGTGTGTGTGTGTGTGTGTGTGCAAAGAGGAATGTGTTGACTCTGCAATGTCGGCCACAAGGCTGGGAGGTAGGTTTTTTTTTTTTTTTGAGGAGATAAAGAAAGAAAGTTAAGGTTACTTTTCCTGCTGTTTTTGTTTGAAGTTGCATGTTGATGCTTTTTACATGCACAGCCAAACAAGATGCATATATGTTTGCTTCAGAGACAAGGGTGAACTCAACAGCCTCAGGACTGACATCGCTCCTCCCAGATCACCGTTTCGCTCATTTGATCATTCAAATGTATGACTTTGGTATCCCCAATACGCCAATATTAGCTGCATAAAATAAAAAAATAAGACACAAATGTTAAGATCACAACTATCCATCCCCAAAAAATAACCAAGATAAAAAAAGAAAACACAAAATATTTTTGTTGCACAAAAGCCGCACTGCAGTAACCAGCTAGAGAACAGCAGGACAGTGAACACATGGAGCAGATCTGATGGAACATGGAGGAATGACGACAAAGTTTCTTGCAGTCCAGAATTATTTTTTTTCAGGCAGAATTGTTAATATTGCTACCTGAGTTGCTACCTGAACTGTGAAGTTCACGGATTTTTACTGTTCTCCATCACCGTGATAAATACTATCAAAAACAACAAAACAGTGCATAGTACAAATCTGCAAATACTATGAAGAATTAAAGCTGCAAGCAGCGTTTATCGGGCCCTCGCACCATGGCCATTGCCCCCCCCCCACGTGTCCACCACCTTCCCAAGCCAGTTGGGAATCAAGACAATACAGTGAAAATCCAATTTGGTTATAAAAATGTCAAGGTTGCTGCCCAGCTTGAATCCAGAGGTATGAAAACAAAAAGAACTGAAGCTGAATCTACTCAGAGCTGAGTTCTAAGTTGGCAAAACAAGGCTGTAACTGTTACAGCGGTCTATAATCTTAAGAAATATAAAGAGTCAGAGATCTGATGTCCAGAGCAGATTTACAGAAACGTATCCAGCCTTCATCTCCAGCAAACTTGACTACCATAATGATCTTTTATCTGATTAGACAACTTCAGATCATGATGAACCCTGTTGCCAGAGTTCTAGCAAGAACCAGGAAAACTGAACACATTACTGCTGTTATCTTAGACTCATCCATGCACAACATTTGGATGGTGAATGAGGACTTTCATCAGTATGAGCTGAAGGAATATAAGGCTGATCTGATAAAGCACACATAGGATACAAAACACACTAAATGTGACCAAGATCATGAGCCTTTGATGAGACAGTAGCACTGTCCAAGATTGTCAGATACACTTGTTCAGAGTGAAAGAATCATCAAATATATGAATGTTCAAGCAGATTGGATAATGCATGTGTAATTCAGGACAACTTTTCCATTCATGGAAAGAAATCTGTTTAGTAGAGCCTACAGTTAGTCTCAACAATAGTGTGTTAGGGCCAATAGTCACAGCTACAGTTACAGGAATGGATGAAGACCAGAATAGAGCAGACTGGTCTGAAACAGCCTCATCATAGTTATGCTGCTATAGGTCTACGCTGCAGGGGGACACCAACATGATCCATTAAGTTGTGTCTTCACCTTTTCTCTTCCCTCCTTTACCTTTCTTATTCAGCTGTATCCATAGTTACTTTTTTAATCTCATATTACTCCTGTAAAGTCACAATAAAAGGATTTCTATTCATTTAGATTTCTAGTAAATTACCATATTGGCTCAAATATAGGACACATCTGATTATAAGATGACTGCTATCTTTCAAATATCATTTTGGGATGAAGACAATAAAGTTATTCATAAAATAACGCATTATTGTACAATTACTAAAGGAAACCAGAGCCGAGCAGGAGTGAGGAAGACAGTAGTGGGTGTGAGGACCCACAGCCCTTTCAGCAAATGATGGAAGTAATTGTTTCAGTGATGAATATAAAAGATATTGGTCAGATTGTGACATTGCCAGATCACACACCCCCAGACCTCACTCTCAGACACAGCAGGATGAGGCTGATGTCTCAGCCAATGTCTCTGAAGAGACAACACCAGGACCCAGCTATCAAGAAAGTCCAAGAAAGGGTGTGGAATGTGCTGTAACGCTTCTTCGTTTACACCAAATCAAGCCCAGCTTGACCAAGAAGAGGAAACATGTTTAGGACAGAGAGGGCTGGACCCCACCAGACTACATACAGCAGTATAGACCTTTTCGACTTAAAAATTGTGGACATGCGCCCCCTACTGGCCCCGCCATAACTGGAGTGTGCGGTGCTCCACCAACTAACCCAAACACAGCAGCGTGGAGCATGTGTTACGGATAACGCAGACATGTCTTGGATTGATGATGTTAGGCAGTGGCCTCCAGTTACAGATGAAGGTAGTTTATTGCTGTTTTGGTAACGCTTCCTTTTACGGTACTGTAATTACCATGTATTTACATGGTAATTACAAGGTAAGTACCATGTAATAAGGAGTAGTTACTGTCAAATTACCATGTAATTACAAGGTAACTATATAGGTAATTACCTTGTCCTTTTAAAGTATTTCAAGTTGTTTTTTATTGAGTTTTCAAAAGACTGTGGTGAGAGAAAAAAAACAAAGCAGTTTAAACAAAGAGCGAATAGACACAGTTGCATGGATACCATACACGGATCCCATCTCCAGTGTGCATCAATCATAATATACATACATACATGAAGTACTTCTTAGGCAGTTTTTAGGTTACATTTTCACTAGTCAACCCCTGTACAGATACATGCCAAAAAAAAAAAAAAAAAAAAAAAAAGTCAGTAAACCAACAAGAGAAAATACAGAAGAGAAGGGGGGAAAGGGGGAGCTGTGGAGAGCTACTGATCTAAGGTGGTTGCATCAAATTCACTTGTAAAGTATTTTAAAAAGTCGCACCAAGTTCTTTTGAACCTTTTTACAGAGCCCTGAATTGTGCATCTGATTTTTTCTAACTTGAGGAACGCCATCACCTCACAAACCCAACGTGAATGGGATGGGGGTGTGGCCGATTTCCAGCCAAAAAGGATAAGTCGACGGGCTAGTAATGTTGAGAATGCTATGAAGTCTGAGTGATGTTTTTCGATAGCCCGCTGTTGCTAGGGGTAACCCCGAATACAGATATAACTGGATCTGGCTCAATTCTTTTTTACAAATATAAGAGAATGTATTGAAAATCTCTGACCAGAATGTGTGTAGTTTTTTTGAGCATGTCCAAAACATGTGACCCAGAGTGGCAGGGGCCTGATGGCATCTAATGCAGTTTGGGTCTGAACCGGGGTATATCTGAGCCAGTCTGGCTCTACAGAGGTGTAGACGGTTGAGTATCTTAAATTGAACCAATCCGTGCCTAACACAGATTGAGGATGTATGTACTCTTTTGATAGCTCTTTGCCAAGTTTCCTCAGAAAGCTCCATGTTTAAGTCTTCACCCCACCGTTCCTTCAGGTGGTGCAGAGAGTTACCTTCCATATCCTGTAAAATACTGTACAACTGAGACACACAGCCTGGTATGTGGGGCTTAAGCTTCAAACATTCATCAAGTGAGCAGGCTGGAGGTTTGTGTGGGAACGATGAAAAATATGTACGGGTGAAATTGCGTATTTGAAGGTACCTGAAGAAGTGGGATTTAGGTAGGTTGTAGTCTTTAACAAACTGGTCAAAAGAGCCAAACACTCCATTAATGAATAGGTCCCCTACACAATGTAGTCCCTTCCCAAAAACATATCTGAAAAGCTGCATCTAGCAAAGAGGGTCTAAAAAGGGGGTTGGCGATAAAGGGCATTGACAACAAAGCTTGCGTAAGGCCAAAGTGTTACGAAATTGGGTCCATATACGTAGAGTGCCTCTGACAATTGGATTGTCTGTATGGGCCCCCACTGCTAATGGTAATGGGCCACACAAAATAGATGCTAAGGAGACAGGTGAACAAGCTTGTTGTTCCATGCGAGACCAGATTGGACCTTCCCCTTTCACAAAAGTATTGTACCAGACGGTCACTTTATGAACATTAGCTGCCCAATAATAATATAAAAAAATTTGGCAGCGCTAGACCGCCATTTGTTTTGCGTTTTCTCCAGTACAGATTTACGTACACGTGGTATGGTCTTATTCCAAATGAATGTACTAATATGTTTATCTAATTCTTTAAAATATGATTTCGGCAAGAAAATGGGGACTGTCTGGAATAAGTATAGAAATTTTGGTAGAATAACCATCTTAACTGAGTTAATGCGACCAGCCAGAGATAATGGAAGCGTTGACCAGCGGTTGGTATCTTTCCTAGCTTGGTCTATAAGTGGTCTAAAGTTAAGTTTCAGGAGGTCTTTATAATGGCGTGTTACCTTGACTCCTAAATATGTTAGTGGGCCAGTTGTGACTTTAAATTCGCATGAGTCAAAGGTCCTCGCCAATGCTTTACTATTAATGGGGAATAGTACACTCTTTGTTAAATTAATTTTATAGCCTGAGGCCAAACTAAATTGTGAAATTGTGTCCAGGCATTTTGGAATAGAGTTTTCAGGGTCTGATATAAAAAGCAAAAGGTCATCCGCATATAACGAGACTTTATGGACTTGCCCCCCCCTGTTAATTCCCGATATTTCATTGTTTTGTCGCAGAGCTATAGCTAATGGCTCAATGGCAAGATTAAATAGGAGAGGCGACAGCGGACAGCCTTGCCTCGTTCCCCTATGGAGGATGAAATACTCAGAATCAATATTATTGGTCCTGACTGATGCCTGTGGCATAGAGTACAGTGTTTGAATCCAAGAAGTAAAAGTTGGGCCAAATCCAAATTTGTTTAATGATTTAAAAAGGTGTCCAAATTCAATTCGGTCAAACGCTTTGTGCGCATCCAATGAAATTACTATCTCTGGAAGTTGGGTTGAGTGTTCAGAGTATATTATATTAAAAAGGCGGCGCAAGTTATGATATAACTGCCTGCCCTTTATAAAACCCGTTTGGTCCGGGTGCACAATAGTTGGTAAAACAGATTCTAATCGTAGAGCAAGAATTTTTGTAAGTATTTTGTAATCACATGTAAGTAGGCTGATTGGCCTGTATGATTCGCACTTAATTGGGTCTTTATCTTTTTTTGGTAGGACAGAAATTGAGGCCTTGGTCATAGATGAAGGGAGCTTTTTTTGTTTAAGCGATTCTGTGTAAACAGCGCGTAGGAGTGGTGTCAGTTTAGTGGCAAAAGTCTTATAAAATTCAATGGGGTAGCCATCTGGGCCTGGAGCTTTTCTATTTTTTATTAGTTTAATTGCTTGGCCAATTTCAACGTCAGATATTGGCTCTTCTAGGCTGGACTTATCTTCATCATTTAGGGTGGGCAAGTCCATATTTTCTACAAAATTGTTTGCATGACAACTATCCGAACTATATAGAGAGGAGTAAAAATTTTTAAACTGATCATTAATATCTTGCGGGTCTGATTTGATGGTGCCATCAGTGGCTTGTATTCCTGTAATATAATTGACAGCCGAGAATTGGCGTAGCTGATGAGAAAGCAGTCTGCTCGCACGTTCTCCATGTTCGTAATGACTCAGTCTCGATTTTAAAAATTTCTCTTCAGCCTGTTTAGAGGCAAGAAGATCAAACTCTGTCTGCAATGCAATCCTTTTTTTGCGGAGGTCTGTCGATGGTGAGTCAGAGAGTTGTTGATCAACGTCGTGAATAAGTGCGGTTAATTCTGTGAAGCGTTTCGACCTGCTTTTATTCAGTCGGGATGTGTATTCTATTATGTGACCCCTCAAGTATACTTTTAGTGTTTCCCATAAGGTAAATATATTGGTATCTGGCAGCTGGTTAGTTTCAAGGAAAAAATCAATCTGAGCCGAAATTAAGTCCACAAAGTCCTTTTCTGTTAAAAAGTGTAGGATTGAGGCGCCAGTTGCGTCTTGTAGCTACATTGTTTTGGAGCAAAAGCTCCATAATGACTGGCGAGTGGTCAGAGATGACTATACTATCATATTTACACAACTTAACAAGTGGAAGCATTTGTTGGTCTATAAGGAAAAAATCAATCCTTGAATATGTCTGATGTGCAGTAGAATAAAAGGAATACTCCTTCAGTGTTGGATTTTTAAATCTCCAAAGATCTACCACACCACTGGACTGGCAAAACGCCTTAATAATATGAGCAGATTTGGAGAGAGGGCCTGCTGAGATTTTAGAGCGGTCAAGACCGGGTTGCAGGACAGTATTGAAATCTCCTCCTAATATCAAGTGGTGTGTACCTGACTCTGGGATGCAGCTAAACAGTTGCTTATAGAAATCAGGGCTGTCCCAATTAGGGGCATAGATATTGACTAAAAACCACTGGGAAAATTATACAACATGCCCTGAACAATAACATAGCGCCCATTTATATCAGCTACTACCTTTGAAGATACAAACTGTACATTTTTCCCTATCAAGATAGCTGCTCCTCGACTCTTTGAGTTAAATTTAGAATGAAAGATTTGTGAGACACAGCCTCTCTGTAATCTGGGAATATCTGACGTGCGTAGATGTGTTTCCTGTAGAAATATTACCTCTGCCTTAAGTTTCATCAGGTGGGAAAATACTTTGCTTCGCTTTACAGGGTGATTAAGTCCTCTAACATTCCAACTTACAAATTTTGTTGATGTTCTACTCAACCTGTCTAGGGAGGCCATGGGAAAAGGGGACCGACTGATGTCCGGAAAGCTTCACCCGGCAATAGATCCACATCTCTAACCCTGGGGAGAAGGGGGGGGTGGGGAGAGAGAAAGACGAAGAGCAAAACGAGAGAGAAAAACAAAAAACAAAAGCACCACAAAACACATAAAGAACCCCTAAAGTAACACGTAACCCCAATTGCTGGCCCCTCCCCAACTGAGAGGCTGCACCCTCCCTCCCTCCTAAGCCATTATGAAGAAACCTGTTCAACATCTTACCTATCGGGGCTGAGGCCCCATACGAACCTTATGTACCAACAATTTAGCTTAACAGCTGTAACATTTCAAGTCAAGGAAACCTGTTCAGTGTGTGCACATTAGTGTCTCTATTCATAACCATAGATATGTGCGTGCAAGTGTGTGTGTATGTGCGTGCCCATATGTCTGTGAGGTTGATGGTGTATGAATGTGCCTGAATCTGTGCAACTGAAACAAACTCAAAATGTGTGTTGATATATCAGTATGAGAGCTCACAAACTCACCACTTGTTAGCAGGTTGACCCCATGTTATTACTCCATAAAACAATATTGTAAGGAATATTATCCATCCCTGGTGACCCCAAACAATAATTAATCAAGAAAAGCAATATCAGCAACAGTATTTATGAACCAAATCAGTGTCACTGTTATCAGCCTTGGCATCACAAGGGGTAAAGTGAGTTATACTGCATGACATAGCATCCTATAGCAGTTGAGGCCAATTATGTGGAATCTACTAAAAAAAAAAAAAAAAAAAAAAAAAAAAAAAAAAAAAAAAAAAAAAAAAAAAAAAAAATATTACCACCTACAACTTCACAGATAACATTCTCTTTACTTAACGACCAGACCTTCACTTACTGTCCAGTTAGAACAACACTGTAAAGGAAATTATCTTCCTGAATAGTTTGATGGCAGAAAAGGAACCTGTAACAAAAACAATGTTTCCTAAATACTTTCTTTCCTGCCAATCATATCTCCGTTTTACCTCAGATCACCATGGCAATCTCAGTGAAGAAATGGCGGGAAGTGTCTGGTCTCTGTAGCAGTTAGTCTATGTGCCCGTTGAGAGTCCCTTTACAAACGCTTCAGCTTTGACTGGATCCGTGAAGCTTCTCTGCACTCCATCCCGCGTTGTAATCCTCATCTTGGCTGGGTACCACATCCCGTATTTGACGCCCTCGCAGCGTTGCAGAAGTTGTCTCACCTGCTTGAACGCAGCCCGCTGCCGTGCCACTGCCTGTGTGTAATCAGGAAAGATCCGAATCCTGTCACCATGCTCGGAGATGAGATTTTGTGCCGCAAGTGATTTGCGCAGGATCGCTTCTTTTTCCTGGTAGTAGTGACACTTGATCACGAAGGCTCTTGGTTGCTGCCCTTCATCCGGAGCTTGTTGGAGGGTGCGGTGTGCTCTGTCTAAGACAGGCGGTTTATCCAGCTTCAGTGCTTTCTGTAGTAATCCTGCAACAAATGTAGTTGGGCGCAAGCCCTCTTCACGTCTTTCTTTGATGCCGAAAATGCGTAGATTGCATCTCCGTGATCTTGCCTCTAAATCTTCTGTTTTTGCCGTGAGACTCACCACTTCTTTCCTCAGCTGGGACACCTGTTGCTCCAGTTCAGTGATGGTGTCAGAGTGACTGTTAGCCGCAGCTTCCAAGCTAGCGGTGCGTTGCTCCAGAGCGTTAGCTCTAGCATTAGCATGCTCAATGGCCGTTTTCATTTCGTCTTTAACAATGCTTATTTGCTTGCATATCTCGGCGTTCTGAGTCTCCGCTTTCTCGTCTATTTTTGCCAGCAGTTCGGCCTTCAAAGACGTAATAGCGTCAAGTATAGCTGATTGACCCAAGTCCGTGCCCTCTGCATGCTCTGGAGCCTTAGCACCGCTTCTCAGATCCGGGCATCTTGTTTTGTGGAAAAGTTGCAGCAAAATGGATAAAAACTCACGTTTTCACCGTCTTTCAATCTACACTCTGCTTATAAAACACTCAATCGGCCACACAGATGAGTGGGTTGGGCTCCTTGACAAAAAAAAAAAGGTTAATATGGGGGAGCTCAGAGACGTGC
>JAGFBZ010000282.1:484249-531953 GCA_018398805.1 Hirundichthys speculiger | reverse complement strand
AAGCACAGCGAGGCTTTCCATGATTCATTTCACATCAGTAAAACAGTCAGTGGGGGCCTAATCCTTCCTGTAATTATAACCATCTCTGTGATTTTTAGAGTCTTGCTTTACATCGGTACTTTTTTTTTTCCATTTTAAAGCTACCTGTCAGAAAAATGAATATTTTTTTATATTTTGCTTCCAGCTTCTGTCTGTCCACTGATAATTATATCTTCGTGGAGCTCTGCACATCTCCGTGCTTCTTGTTATTCATGCGATGTGTGCTGATGTAAGGAAGAGCAACGTGACATAAACCTACGAGGCTTCCTTTTGACGGCTGGACTAATGAATGCCAAATAAAAGTTTACGGCGTCGGTTCATGGGCTTAAATGAACGGTGGTATCCGTGTGAGTGATGTTCTGCGTAGTATGGAACTCAGATAGAAAATAAAACTATCAAACAATCAGCAAAACAAATGGCTCCAGACGTAGCGGAGTATAAACCGAGCTGCATTACCACAGGTGCTTAATTTTTAACGGTGATGTAAAAAGACTACACTTCAGGTGCAGATAGAAACAAATAATTTGCGAGAGGTGCTTCACAGATAAATAGAGGGAAGAAATGAAAACTGCAACCCGGTGTTGTCATTATTCCTGCGATGATTTAGGAACGGGGATGTGCTTTCCATTTCACACATCCCAAATGTTGATGGGAAATAAGATCCCATTCATCACTGACATCGTTTTAAATGTGACGCCTGCAGCCGAGGGAAGAGGGGGTGTGTGAGTATATCTGTGTATGCGTGCGTGTGAACGAACCCCCACCCCCCCATCCGAACGTATGCAAACACGCTGCCATGCTCCCCAGCCCCCCCGCTGTGTGATGATTGGAGCACCACTCTTATCTTGGCAGGTGGGTAAAAGCTGGCAGTGCATGTTCCTGAGCCACGCACACACACACACACACACACACACACACACACACACACGCCCTTTCTCACTTTATCTTTTCATCCTTTGCTCCTCTCATTTATCACGTCTGGGGTGGCAGGTTGGGGTGGAGGTGGGTGCTGCTGGGGGGGGGGGACTGTAGAGATAAACAAAGTCTTGTCAAGAGACAGTCAGGTAGGATAGATAGCTTAGCGCCTCAACTAGCTAACACTCACATGAAACGGGGCTCTGATGGCGGCGCGGCGGTCTAACGCGGGTGGTGGCGGCGTATGAGGCATCCGCAGACAAATAGTGATGCGGCCGGCCCGTCATTGCACAGATATCAGGGTGGTTAGAGGGGAATGACTCAACAGCACGCTACTGATTTACGTGCATGATGGTATTTGCAGGATTTTCTGCAGAATAGTGTCTAATAGTCGAATATTCCAAGTGATTTTGTGTGTTTTCCTTTTTAAGTGCTCGGCAACAAAACTGAGGAGCGTTGGCTGGGAAATCTCTGAACTGGGATTCCAGTTCATTTCTTCATCAGTTCATTTTGTCCCAGTTCAGTAAAGTTCATCTCATGAATCCATGTTTTCATTTAAATTAAAACACTAATCAAGTGTTCAAACTAAAGATATGTCTCACCGACATCAATGTGCAGCATCCCCTCTTCTTTATTAGCGGTCCACAAACTTCCAGGGACTGAGGAGGCAAGAATGTTGCATCATTTATGTCAGATACAGAATTTGAGATCCTCAACTGTCTTTATTCTTTTTTATCCTTTCATCATGCTTCAAGTGTTCTTAGGATGTACGGATTTACGACTACAAAGTCACACTTTTGTAACGGATGCAGTTTAGGGCTATTCTGCTAAAAGATGCGAGGCCTTCCCCCCCAAGAAAAGATGATATCTGAATAGGAGCGAATGAAGTCGGGAGGTGGGAATATACGGCACTGGCAAACTTCACATAACTGAAGGAGGGGTGAGTGGAAAAATGTACCGAGGGATTCTTGAAAAACATCTACCAGGATGATGAGGAGGAAACAAGGATGGACATTTAAGCGATAGAATGATCCCAGACGCACAGCAGGGAAAACACCTCAGTTGGTTTTAGAGGAAGAAGTGAAGCTGCTGGAACGACCCAACCAGTACGCTGACTGGAGTCCAACTGGAAATCTGGAGAGAACCGAAGATCCTAAGGTCCTTCTGGACTTCACAATCACACCTGAGCAATGCAAGAGACGAGTTTCTCCACACAGAAGGCACCTTGTAGGTGTCATTACCAACAAAGGCTTCTGCGTGAAGTATTAAGTGCATTTCAGTTTGTGTGTTCACTACTTTCCCCCCGTGTTTCCCATATTTGCACCTCACTTTCTTCATTTGTTCGACACTTTTTCTCCGTGTCATTTCACAGTATTACACGTAGCTGAATCTCTGGACACCCATGGTTTGATTTGTTTGTGTGTGTGGATTGCACGGCCTGATTTTATGAAGCAACTAAGCAGACATGTTTTTTTGCTGCACCCTTCTGCATGATTCATTCCAAATAAAACCCTCTAGTTTGTCTATTTAAAGAACAAACGGTGCCCATCTCTGCCTTTTTATGCGCCTGAACCAGCTGGTTTTAATTTGTCCTGACGAAGGGGCAGGATTGCTTTCTATTTCCTGACTGATTTCAGCTGGTGTCTTGGCTTTCTATGCCTTCTTGCACCTCACTTTCTTCATTTTTCCTGTGTAATTTTACTTTAATGCTCATAATTTATGGAAATGTATGGTTTTATTGTTGCATGCATGAATTTTATGGGTTTTCACCAACATCAACAGCACCTTTAATTATATGTTTACTGAGAAAAACAGTGACGTGTTCATTACTTGATTTCCCCGCTGTATTAATTACTCTTTTATTTATATGTAATGGGTGTGTGCCAGGTCACTGAAAGGCTAATGCTAACTTAAAGTGCATCGGTTAACTCCGGTATAATCTGCGCCGTGTCTGTTGTCCGCTTGCTGACTGCAGAAAGGACTCGGAGGCTGATGGCAACCGGCTGCGCTTTTACTCGTACCTGCACGAATAATGGAGAACAAAAGCCTTTGCAACGTGCAGCGTCTCGCACGCACACAGCCCATCAGTCCCCTGTTAGCCACTAAGCATGTTTGGCTCTCACTCAATAAAGGAAACATGTCATGCTCAACACATTGTTTATTTCAGTGAATGCCCTCCACGACCCGAACACTTTCCGCCTAAAACAAACAACAAAACAATCAATGGGAACCCGACGCTGCCCACCGAGGAGGCTGGTACGTTTCTAGTTATTTTAAAACATGTTCTCTCTTGATGAGATGTCTGTTTATATCCGTTCTCAATGGAGATTAAGGGTCAGTATTTCAGGCTGCTTTGTTTTTGTGAAACACAAAACCATCACTAAATTGAAAAAGGCAACAAGTGAAACTCAGAGTCATTTCTGGTATAATCCATTTAATACGGGTCTTTTCACATGGACTGCCGAAGGTAAAAACATAGATTTTTGAACGTAGCTCATGAGCCAGAGTGGAGCCGCTACCCTGCATTTCTGATCTTTTCTCTAAAGCCGGGCCAGCGAAGGAGATGAAAAACAGCCACTTGACTGTGAGACCTTTGAACACACTTTTTGCATCTATGAGAGGGCTTCCAAACCCGATGCTGTGAGGTAGCTAGTCACAAAAACGCATCAGATCTTCTTCATCTCTGAACACTTTCCTCCTAGCAAGGGCATGTGCTTCATGTAGCAGAGTCTGTTGCTAATGTCACCTCAGATCAATCAGTTGGGCTGATATGTCGGCGCCGTCGCCAGTCTCGCAGCATTAGCAAAGGAGTCCAAAAGCCCCGAGGTTTTCTGCTTTAAATTTCCATCCTGAGGAAACAAACCTTCCACTTTCATGTGGATCAAATTATTGAAGTTTCTGGAAGGATATATTTTTTAATTAAATTCAATTCAATTCAATTTTATTTGTATAGCATCTGTTACAATGTCAGTTGTCTTTAGGAGCTTTACAGAGACCCAGAGCATGACCCCCGAGCAAATATCATTAACTAAAAATATAATATTGAATCCTGAACAAGGATAATGGCAGGTAAAAAACTCCCACAGAGGGAGAAAAAAGCTTTTAGCCAAACAGTGGCAAGAAAAAACTCCACTTTAAGAGGAAGAAACCTTGATCAGGACCTGGATCATATGGGGGGACAAAAAAAAAGAGGGAAGACAGGACAGAGAGAGGAGAGCACACAAATGACTGAATGAAATGACTCCATAAACAGATGCAGGTAGCAGCACTGAGGTGAGATGGTCAGAGGACTAGATCACCGGTCACCACGGCAGCTGGTACCCCGAACACATCTGCACACACAGGTAGAGGTTAACACCTTTTTAATTGATGTCTTATGTTTTTTTACACAGGGGACAACAACAGAAATACTCTCTTCCTTTTCATAGACTCATACATTATTTCTATTTAATGCTGTTACTATGTAAAAATCAAAAACTCCACCGTCTTTGATTTTATCAAGTTTGGTGCTCGGGGCGCCGCTCATTCATTTGTGTATTTCAGAGTTGAAGTGAACTTTTACTTTGAAAGTCTGAAGTGTTGCTGCACATGTAGCTACGGTGCAAAAATCCACAGAGAAACATTTTATTCACAAAAAAAACGTGAAAAAATATTTCAGATGTTGAAAAACTCAGACATTTTGTCATTTCATGGAAAATATTTGTCGAGTTTGACTTTGATGGCAGCAACCCTCTCAAAGATGTTATCAGTGTGTATCATCTCCTCTTCTTCTAACATCTGTCTGTAAACATCTGGGACGTGAGGAGGCCAGCTGCTGGAGTTTCAGGAGAGGAACGTTGTCTCATCCTGGCTGCAGGATTCTAGCTGCTCAACAGTCCTGAGCCTTTATTGCCAGATTTTACATTTTATGATGCCCCAGATGTTTTCTTCAGGTGAAAGGTCTGAACTGCAGTCAGACCGGTTCAGCACCTGGACTCTTCTGTGAAGCCTTCCTGCTGTGATGGATGCAGTCTGTGGTTCAGTATTGTCCTGCTGAAGCATGGAAGATCTTTCCTGAAAGGGATGGAGCAGATGTTGCTTTAAAACCTCTGTGTTCTCTTCATCATTGATGGACATTTCCAGATGTTTCAGCTGTCCACGTCATGGACACCAGTGCAACCCCAGACTGTCAGAGATGCCGACCTTTGAACTGTCTAATAGCAGCTGGATGGTCTCTCTCCTCTTTAGCCCACAGGAGCACATCGTCCATGGCTTCCAAGAAGAATTTCAAATTTTGATTCATCTGACCACAGATCAGTTTTCCAATCATCCTTAGACCATTTTGGATGAGCTTTGGTCCAGAGAAGATGCAAGTGTTTCTGGAGGGTGTTCACATATGGCTTCTTCTTTGCATGATCCCGCTTTAACTTGCATTTGTGGTTTGCACAGCGAACTGTTTGGACCGACAGTGGTTTCTGGAGGCATTCCTGAGTCCACCAGTAATGTCCAGGAGACAATCATGTCTGTCTTTAATGCAGAACACTCCTGATTCTCTGAATCTTTTGGCGACATTATGGACTGCAGATGGTGGGATCTTCAAAGTCTTTGTTATTTCACATTGAGGAGCATTTTTCTGAAATTGTTCCACAATTTTTAGACACAGTTTGCTTCGGATTGGTGAACTTCTGCCCATATTTACATCCAAGAGGTTCTGCCTCTCTGAAATGCTCCTTTTATATCCAGACATCTTACTGAGCTGCTGCCAATTATCCTAATTAGTTGTCAAATGTTCCTCCATTTCCTTTTGAGTTGCACCAATTACTTTTGCAACCTTTTGATGCCCCTGTTCCAACTTTTTTGAGATGTGTTGCTGCCATCAAAGTCAAAATGAGCTAATACTTTCCATGAAATGATAAGATGTCCCAGTCTCAACATCTAGTTCTGTCTTTATATTCTAGCGTTTTTGAGATTTGCAGATAATTGCATTCTGCTTTTATTTATGTTTTGCACATCATCCCAACATTTTTTTGAAATCGGGGTTGTGAATGTGTTGCTGAACAGAAACACCTGGAGAAACATCTTGGGACTAATGAGGTTAATAGGCAACAGGTCAGTGACTGTGTATAAAAAGAGTATCTTCGAGCAGCAGAGGCTAAATGAACGACTCTTTGCCAACTGTGAAACGATTTTAGGATAGTATCCAGCAGCATGAGGTTGTGAAGACTCATTATTAATGCGGGGCTTAAAGTCTTCCAGGATGATGCCAGATTTCTAGTGTGCGGCATTTCACTGAAGGGGGGAGGGGGTCTAATATTTTAGAAATGGCTTATTATCACTTTTGAGTTCATGAGTTCATCTGTCAATGATATGAGAGCAACACAACTCTCTCTCAAACTAACTTTATTTGCCAATCAGGTGCAGAACAGGGCGGGTTTTGGATAAATATGCTTCAACCGAGTCCTTTGTTTCATAGCCGCTCGATTACCTGAGGAGAGAGACGTATCGTCGGAAAGGAGGATGGAGAGTTAAATCATGAATCCTGGGGAAGATGCTTAAAAGAAAATGGCCCTGGACGTGGATAATAAGAGAGAGGGAAAGACGATTAGCCTTTTGGTAGCTCGTGTAAGAAGTTCAGAGAACCAGGTGCTTCTGCACTTTGTGCTCAAGGAAGCTAATATATGCTACGACGCTAACACGTCGCACCAGACCCTGCTTATTGTGCAGCTGCTCGGACTCTGCAACACGCAACACGGTTACCGGGAGCTGATGTACCAGCATCAATGACTGACCACGCAACTTGAAAATACGAGTGTGCACATTCATCGCAGAGCACGATTTGTCGTTCACGCTCTCCCAACATCTGGTAAATTTATGCCAAAAAATAGCTGAAGACAAAATAGCTCTGACAATAGCTATTTTGTCTGACAGCTGACAGCTCTGATAATAGTTTAATGTTTTGGTTATTAAATGAGTAGTTATATTTATAGATATATTTTCTAGTTTCTATTAATTTCCAAGAATGTAATTTACCATTATTTCTGTTGAGCAAACATATTCTGGAAATGTTGCCATATAGAATTACAGTATTATCTACAGTTCACTCCAATTTAATTCAGTTCAGTTTTATTTGTATAGCGTCTGTTACAATGTCAATTGTCTCTTGGCGCTTTACAGAGACACAGATCATCCCCCCCCCCCCCCCCCCCCCCCGAGCAAATATCATTAAGTAAAATTATAATATTAAATCCTAAATAAATAGATAATGACAAGTAAAAAAACTCCCACAGAGGGAGAAAAAAAAACTTTTAAGCCAAACAGTGGCAAGAAAAAACTCCACCTTTAAAGGAAGAAACCTTGATCAGGACCTGGATCATGGGGGTACCTTCCTGATGAAGACCAGCCAGGTAAAGAAAGGAAAGAGCGGAGACAGGAGACAGGACAGAGAGAGGATGAGGACACACAAATGACTGAATGAAATGACCACATAAACAGATGCAGGTAGCAGCA
Organism: Hirundichthys speculiger; assembly: GCA_018398805.1. Lineage (NCBI taxonomy): Eukaryota > Metazoa > Chordata > Actinopteri > Beloniformes > Exocoetidae > Hirundichthys > Hirundichthys speculiger. The sequence goes on along the minus strand of JAGFBZ010000282.1, from coordinate 524,513 downwards.
CTGAAGGTGAGATGGTCAGAGGACTAGATCACCTGTCACCACATCAGTCGGCACCCCCGAACACTTCTACCCACACAGGTGGAGGTAAACGCTGGGATGGACAGAGGAAATGGAACTGCAAGTCAGCATGAAACTCTGGAAACTCTGGCCTGGAAACATACAGAAAGAAAAGAGAAAAAGGAGGGGCCAAAACAGCCACAAGAAACTACAGGAAAGAAAATTCAGCACAGTTACAGTAACAAGGTGCTGCCTAATTAACTATGGAATGAGCTGGAGGAGGAGAAAGAAGGGAGGAGGAAAGGAAAGGAAAAGAAAGGAAAGGGAGAAGTGCAGTGGAGACACCACTCAGCAGATCATGTTGGCGTCCCCCTGCAGCGTAGGCCTATAGCAGCATAGCTATGATGAAGCTGTGATTAAGACGAGCTACTCTAGTCTGAGCTACTACAACTATAGGTTATAACTATTAGCCCCTACACACTATAGTTTAGACTAACTGTAGGCTTTACTGAACAGAAATGTTTTCAATTTAGTTTTAAAAATGGAGGTGGTGTTAGCTTCATGAACCCAAACTGGTAGCTGGTTCCATAATAAAGGTGCCTGGTAGCAGAAGGCCCATCCTCCAAACCTACTTTTAGATATTCTAGGAACGACGAGTAATCCTGCACTCTGAGAGCAGAGAGCTCTATTCACTCTTCACTTTATCTTTTTACAACATACATAGCATAAAATGGTGCATAATATATGGAGTTGATGCCCTTTTGTCATGAACCCTCAACTGAATGGTTGTGAATCAACTTTCATCCTGCCTGACTGAATTTCACATTCTCTTAAATCATGCCACCTTGTGATTGAACGTCATCTTGTTAGCTTTCGAGGACAAAGATTAGCAGCAAAACGTGATATCAAAACTATGCTAAATGCTGCTAACTACCATGTTGTAGTAACAACCCCCACTTCCACCACGCACATGCACGCGCGCACACACAAAAGTTCAGGCTCCGGATCTTTTTTTGCTTTAATCCCTGTTAATGTCGCAGTTGTTAATATGTCATCATCTACAGCACACGATGACATGAGAAGATTCAGAGTCTGTGCACCTGGGACGGGACCCAAACCTAACAGCGAACGGTGTTAATGTGTTGGCCTTCCCGCAGCCCTGCATTAAACACAGACTGTAATGGAAATCACCGCATGGGCTCTGAAACACCTCTGGAAATAATTGTCATCGTGCAGGTGAACACAGGTTAAAGGTCTGTCACGCCAAGGAAGAGCCGTGTGAACACGATCCAGAAACGACGCCGTCCTCGCGCTCTCGTTCACGCACACACAAATACACAAAGGAGTAGATATTTCTTGTAAAGTAAATTATTAACCCCAGTATCAAGCATAGTGATATAACGCTGCTGTGTGCGCACATGTTTGTGCACAAGTGTGTTAAAAATCTGCCCATGTGTGTTACAGCATAAAAGTACTCAGTGAAGCATTAATATTTGAGGTTATGAGCAGTGGAGACAGACTCTCACAGACTGCAGTGATGAATCCAGCAGCCTGCACTGCCGACACCTTAATGCATCATTATTATAGATGTAAGTGGTTTCTGAGGGAGAACAAGAAGAGCTGGTTTCAAGCTAACACCCCCGGAGAAACTAAATGTACATGCGCTCGTTCTGTGATGCTGAAAGACAAGATTGCACAGTACAGTAAACAACTCTGCTCAGGTGATGCATCATTCATGTCTTTGAAGGGTTCAGCTTGTACGAGTTATCAGGAACTCGCTTCTCGTGCAACATTATGTTAAATATCCCATCGTCCCGTCATCTGGATCTCTTGTTTATCTTGTAATCATTACCTTCCACAAAAAATCTTCCATAGCTCCGTTCCAGTTTTTTTTTCTTTTTTTTTAATTTATTGTTTCTGACTCCTGCAAAGTAGAAGCAGTTTATGCAGATAAGACAGGCTTACATTTAAAATTTGCCTGACAGCTATCTATATGTGTAGCCCCTAAGGGATTCCTCACGGATCCATCATGGGCCAGTTTTGTTCTTTCTGAAAGCCCAACATCTCATTCCACTGCTTCAACAGCGACGCTCCGTTGAAGTTGACTTTTAATGTGGAGGATTCCACATGTGTCACTGTCATCTTCCACTGCCTCCGGGAGGTGAAATGATGGTAAACAACTTCAGTTAAGTGACAGCTGAGGGGTTCATTATCACACACACACTAGTGAGATTAACAAGTCACTTCAGGCCGCTGAAAACAGCACATTGGAGCGTTTTTGTTTTTTTTGTTTGTTTCATGTCAAAAATATTTGTTTCAGTTTTATTTGAGGGAATATTTGACTCCTGTCCCAGTCACCTCGACTGCATGCTGCTGCTTTATGGCACGATGTCACATGTGGGCAATGTTGAAACTGTCTCGGACGTCGGGACGCCCGAGGCTACATTCACACTGCAGGGCTCGATGGCCAATTCTGATGAGGAACAATCCAATCTGTCCACCTAGCTTTCAGATTTAAATGCACTTTTAAATGCACAATTCCACTCATATCTGATTTATTCCCTCATACGTATGCGAGGATATTTGAGTCCATGCACTTCTTTTCAATTCAATTTAATTGTATTTGTATAGCATCTGTTACAATGTTAGTTATCTCTAGGCACTTTACAGAGACCCAGATCATGACCCTCGAGTAAATATCATTAACTAAAATTGTAATATTTAATTCTAAACAAGGATAATGGCAAGTAAAAAACTCCCAGAGTGGGAGAAAAAAAAACTTTAAGCCAAATGGTGGCAAGAAAAAACTCCACTTTAAGAGGAAGAAACCTTGAGCAGGACCTGGATCATATGGGGGGACCTTCCTGATGAGGACCAGTTGGGTAAAGAAAGAAAAAGAGAGAAGAGATACAAAGGACTGAATGAAATGACTACATAAACAGATGCAGGTAGCAGCACTGAGGTGAGATGGTCAAACACATCTACACACACAGGTGCAGGTAAACCCACCTGCGTACACATCCATTGGTCGCATCCGGTCCGTGCCACATGGGCGTTGGATCACCCTGCAGTCTAAATGCTAAACCTCCGTGCCTATACGGGGATCCTCTGAACTGAAAATTGCTAAAATTTCATTGTGCCACTTTAAATCTCTAGACCCTTGTCAGGAATATGGGTGTCGACTTTTATCATGTTCTGAAATGAAAAGATAAAATAAAATGATTTTACAAGACTCCCTGTCTTTGACTACGAGCAGTTGACTAAATCTTCCAGTCAAAAGCACATTGTGTGGGTAAAGTAAGGCTGCGCTAAGAAGCTTAACTTCTTTTATAGCAACTTTTCAGACTCTTTCAGTCAGAAGTGTGTAGTAAATGGTTTGTGACTACGCAAGTGTGACTCTTGGCTGTTTTCAATAAAATGATTGACTCTCATATTTTCTGAAGATTATCATAAAAAAAAAAAAAAAAACGAAATAAAAAATGTTTTGAGACTCATAAAGCGAACATGATAATTGAGCCGAGGGGGCCTTGGCTTGTTCACTCATCGTATCAAAGACTGCCTCTCATGTTGCCAAGATCAAAGTTTTCAGCGCTCTGGTCACTTCTATAAAAGCCTTGGAACTTTTAAAGCTGTTTCTGTTTCATTTCTGGAGTCGCTGCAGTTCAAGCTTCTCTGTTTTCACATATGAATGAACTTCTGTGAAGCAGATATTGCTCCATTGCTGAATATCACGGCAACGGCGGCGGGGGGTGGGGGGCGATGGCAGATGCTCAGTGAACTAACTTAATTTCACACTGCTAACCTCACCGCTCACTCCAACAATATAAAGCTGCGAGGTTCCAGATGGTGAAACTGAAGGTGATGAGGAAGATCAGTCACTTATCGTAAAGGCTGTTGTTGTAAACTGCGCGGCCGAGGTTGCGGCGAGGAAACCGAATGCAAAGATGAAGCAGTGAAGTGAACAGAGGTTAAGCTTGACGCCTGTGATTATTATTGCATATTTTTAAATCGAAAACTCTGTGATGCTCAGAGGAAAAATGGAAGAAATGGGTTGTAATATGTCAAAAAAAAACAAAAAACTTATAAGCATAAACTCTCATTCTCCTTGATGGTAGTGGAGGTTCTTCAATATTTCTGAACAAAGACTGTGATGTGCATGTATCTGCTCTAACCGACCTCTGGGATTTTATTTCCCCTTATTTTTCATTGAGGCCACAATGTTCCATTTCTTCTGACAGAAGACACCTGACACAAGCTGGTTTCACCCAGAAACGTTCCATAAAGTTCTTCATCAGTTACAGCAGGACACACGCCGTTTACATGTTGAAGTGTCCTTGTGGCCTGGTCCACCTGACAAAACTAAAAGAGCATTAAAGATTTACATGCCTGTTCATTTAAAGCTAGTTTATGTATATGGCACCTGTAGCCCGATGTGACATCTGGTTACGCATCATATTTTCTTTTCTGCATGCATGTAGCCCTGCTCAGCGACTCAAAGCTCTGGATGCAGCTAGCATTTCTGAACTGAAAACTTCAGTGCTGCAGGGTCATATTTCATCCACACCACCTGCACCACTCAGGTGAGAGGAGGCCTGATGCTGTTACTGTGCGTGCACGTGACCCACAAAGAGCTTCGTTCATCCGACTTGACAAAGAGCTGAATTAGTCTGTCTTTCTTCCACCCCTCCAGCACCATGCTAGAGTGGTGAGGACGAGATAATGGCAGCCATCTTTGCTGTGATGGCCGGCCTCCCTGATACGCAACAGATCGTCGATAAAGCATTTCTCTGATAGATATGCTGCTAGTGATCTGGCAGGTCCTTTTGGGTCATTTCCATTCAGCATCAACTTTGCAGCTATAATTCCTGGTTGTTTAGGTGCTTATCTGTGTTTATTTGTTAGCTATTTGATTTATTGCTGCCATGTAAAGTCTGTTGCTGATTTGACCCCCTGTTGATTCAGACCCCTTACATTTAACATGCTAATTTGTGTCACCCTGAGTTAAGTCTGTCTGTGTTCGAATAAGTACCCGTGAGTGTAATAAAGTGTGTAAAACAAAACTTGTGCTGTGCAAAAATAGGAAGTTGACATAATACTCCTTTTGTTAGTGCCACGGTTCTGTCAGGTGTTGCAGACCAGGATCCACTACAATACAAAGGCTACAGTCCTTAATATTGTAGCAATTTTAAACCCAATATCTAGTTTATCAACAGTTTTTTTTACATGTTTTGAAAGTGTCATATACTGTTATATTACATCAAACGCAAATTATTATACAACTTCTTTACATAAAATAATGTAATTGAAACCAATTAATAACAGCACATTTCTGTAAATTTAAAGATCATTATTCGTAATAAGGCATTTACTTACCATTTCTAGGTAATTTAATTGTTTTAAAATGTGAAAATGTTTCTGATTCATGTTAAAAGCAACCTGAAAATAAGGCAAAATCTTGTTAAAATTACAACTACAAGCTGTATTTTAATTATGGAAAAAAACTGTATTTTTATGAGAAAGTAATTTTCTGTTATTTCACGGTATTTTTCTGGCTTCCCAGCTGCCAGAAAATTACTGTTTTTTTACTTTTTTTTTTTTACAGTGCATTTGAAGGGATGTTTCTCCAGATGTCTGTCGCGTTAGCGGCAGCATCAGATCACAGTATCTGAAAATGTTGTGTCCTTATTGAAAATAATGGATGCGAAGCTAGTTGTGGCTTATTTGTGATCCCTCGCTGTCTGACCATGGTGACAGCGAGTGGAGGAAGTAAGCTTGAATGAAGCTGAAGGCGGTTGAGAGCAGAGCTACATGATAATGGACTTGCGCCCTGAGTGTGAGATTTTCTTCTGCATGGCGGTGTGGAGCAGCCATTTAGTTCTGCAGCACCGAGTTAAGGCCCTAAAGACTTTCATGTATGAGAAGTGGAATTTTTCAATGATATCCTTGATTCCACAGGAAGTCAATGAAGGGAAAGTTATGCTTGGGAAAGTAGGACCTCCTGCTGATCCTCATCAGACGTCTTACTGCTGCAATTTGGATCAGCTGAAGGCAGTTTGGGGAGATGTTAGGATGTCATAGTAGAAAGGAATTATGGTTGTCCAATCTTGACGTAACAAATGTGTGGACTAGTTCTTCTGCAGCACTCTGAGATAAGATGTTCCTTATTTCCACAATTATATCAAAGGGAAAGAAACTAGTTTTAGAAAACTGTTTCATGTGTGATTTAAATGTACATCATGGAAACTTACGTGGAGCGAACAGAACAGAACATGGTCCAAATGTAGAACCCTGTGGAACACCCAAACTGACCACCATGACTGTGTGTGAGATAAATTTAACTTAAACCAGGCTAACGTGGTTCCTTTAACCTGGATAATGGCTAAAAAGCCTCTGTAGTAAAATGTTGCAACCAACTGTATCAAATGCAGTTTTCCTGTAACTTTCTTCTGTACCATGATCCGGTCTGAATCCTCCAAAAATTATCTCCAAACAAATAATTTCCGTGCAAATGGTCAGTTAGTTTATTTGCAGCATTTTTTTTCAATAAAAATAGATTAAAGTTTAAGTAGAAATAAAAGGGAGACTGGATTTAGCAGGTCTATAATTAACCAGCACTACTGGACCAAGACCAGCTTTTTTTTTTTTCTTTTAGAAGGTTTTTAATTACAGCAACCTTAAATGCCTGAGGCACATGGCCTGCTGATGAAGATACATTGATTACATCCAATGTGGAAATGTTAATTAGGGGAAAAAATATGTCTCAATTGGATGGTAAAAAAATGACTGTGTTGTTGCTCAGTGTTATGCTCAGGTGAACTGTTGGTCACCACTAATACTGAAGTTCTGTGAATCAACAGAAACAAGCTGGATTGTGGTTTCAACACAGTGGGGGCTTTTTGGAAATTAAATTAAATGTATCATCTTCTTCTCAAGTTTCATAGTTCCATTGTTTTCAACAGGGGTTTTACTTTATTCCAGATCATTTGCCTTTTTATCTTATTTTCTGATGTTTCACGTTGGTATATTTATTTTAATTTTCTCATGTTGTAATTTTATCGTGGTGCATGTGCGCCTCAGTGTCTGATGGTGTGGGAAGTGTGGTGTGTTGATCCTTCCATGGGCTGTGCAGCAGATTTGATATCAGGTGGTTTCAGTAGATAACCTGCCTCTGCTCTGTGTCCATATGTGTCTGCAGAGGACAGTCGTGTCTCTTTACACGATTAAACGTTGAAATAATTAACCAGCTTCAGTCTTTTCTTTGTCTTTTGGAATCTAGTTGACCTGGAACCGAGAAGCTCCAACTTCCTCCATTTATTCCTTGGAGATGGGTGGAAGGTATAACTTTTAACAGACATAATGTCTTTTCCATAACTGAACGATTTAACAGATGATTCAACAAAACAGCAAGACTGCTCTCTTTACAATTAAACAATTTTGAATGTGAAATGGCTCCATATTTCATGAAAATCAAAACTCTAATTGGAACTCATCCATCTCGCCCAGTGTTCCCGTCTTTCTGAGCTTTCTCAGCTCTGTTCTCTGCACTTCTCTCTCCTGATGACACTAAAGGAAAATTCTTCACGAGCACAATAGAAATCATCAAACAACCTCAATATTACTGTGGACATTCTACTTACTTGGCGTTTTTATGTACCGAGAAATGAGCAGATGTCTTTTTTTTCTTCTTACGGCTATTTCCGCTGACCTGGCTGCCCAACTAATCAACGCACGCACACACATAAACACACACATTATACAGTGGCAAGTAAAGACAACATTTCTTATGAGAAAAGAGGTGAATGAATTTGATTTATTTTTCTTGATGCAGCAGATCTCAGATGTTTGTCAGTTAAAGTGCAGAGCTCTGTGAAACCTTCCAGTTGAATTCAGTTGGTTGAAAGAATAAAGAATTTTTAAGGATCAATGTTTTTTTTTATAAAATAATATCAATAATATAAATAATAAAATAGAACATGATAGTCGAAATATAATGTCAAACTAAATATAACTCTTTCCAACTCATATATATATATATATATTTTTTTTTCTCCAAAAAACACACATACGTCTATTCAGCTTGACGCTTTTGCCAGCTGACAGGAATGGCAAGCAATACACCAGCAACCTCTGGGCTGCTCACATGGAGCCCAGTCGTGGAGCTCCGCCGTGGAGCAACAGGGTCCCAGGACGGAGCTCCACGACTGGCCTTGTCTTCTTCTCGTCTTCTGCCGCGAGCTATGGAGCGCTGCAAACTTTCAGCAGAAACAGGCTTCAAAAGAATATATATATATATATATATATATATATATATATATATGTCTATGGGTTAGCTTCATTTAGATTTCATCAAAGTTCTGTGGGTGCAATTATTATAATTATTTGATTGCATTTTGCATATTTTTGACCAAGGTCATGTTCATTGATAACATTGGTTTTTTAACTATTTTTCATTGTGGTTTGGTTTCTGTGCTGCTTGAGGGATTTTTCTTGGTTACTTTTTTCATTTTTACCACCTGATATGATGACTAATCGTAGCAATAAGAGAGCTGTTTACAAGCAGCAGATTGAAATATCAATAAGTCAAATTATACCCAGACAGAGACGTCAAATGCCCCACGAGTTGATGAGGAGACACTGTGGATGCAGGGCAGGGGAAAAGTGGAGAGAGAGAGAGGAGAGAGTTCTTCCCTTCCCTACTTTATAATGGACAAGATGTACAAGTTTGCATAAGATGTCATCAGCGCATCACATTGTGCCTAAAGACATGACAACCGTCTGCGTTCCTGAGAGAGATTTCAACCACGTCTCTCTCTCTCTCCACATTTCCAGCATTTGTCAACGAGCTCCACCACAGAGAATAAAACATTGGATTTGTTTTCTGCAAATGTCAGAGATGCAGACAGCTCCTCTGCACAACCTGCTCTGGGCGAGGCAGATCATAATCTGGTTTATCTCTCCTCAATCTATAAGCCCATGATCCAGAGGCAACCTGTGGCCAAAAGGACTGAGGAGGTGATGTTAACTTCTGTGTGGGCAACACCATCCCCACCAGAACACTCAGGTGCTTCCCCAATAACAATACTGGATCACGGACAGGCAGCACTGGGAGAATCACTTTCTTCCATTTCTCCAGTGCATTTTACACCATACAGCGCTCATTACTATGAAAAAAGCTCCAGAGGAGACACAGGTGGATGTCTCCACAATCACCTGGATCACTGACTACCTGCCTAACAGACACAGTTGGTGAGACTGAATGGTTGTTTGTCTGAGCAGGTGGTCAGCAGCTCAGGAGCACCACAGGGGACTGTACTCCCACCACTCCTCTTCACTCTGGACACCTCAGACTTCCAGAACCAGTCAGAGTCCTGTTATCTGCAGAAATACTCTGACTCTGAAATGACTCTGCAGTTGTGTATCAGTGATGGACTAGAGACTGAGGACGGAGAACTGGTGGCGGCGCGGTGTGAAGACAATCATCTCATCTTAAATGTCAACGGGACAGAGATGATTGTGGATTTTAGTAGAGGTGGAGGAGCATAAATACCTCAATGTTCACCTGGACAACAGACTGGACTGGAGTGTCTTCAGTCAGAAGCTTCTTCAGATCTGCTGCAACACAGATGCTACAGGAGATCCTTCCTGAACACAGCTGGAACCTTCTATAAGGCATCTGTGAAGAGACATAGATCATGACAGTTATTACAACAATTTAGTTTCCCTTTTCTGGATCGATAAAGTATTTTTGCATTGAATTGAACATAGTTGAATATGTATATAAATGTTTCTGTCTTTTTAATCAGTAGATTTGGTATCAATGCATTACCAAGTAAATTCAGGCCCAGTATCGCTGATGCCAATTGATACTGATACTTTTTAATAGCTAAGGTGGGTGCATTATCACATTGCTAAATTCTATGGATTTTCATGGTCTTAGGAGTTTTTCTGATTTTCCCTTTGGAATAGTAATTGGTTAAAACCCAGGACAGAATTAAGGGAAAGTTTATATATAAATAGAAAGCGATTTATTGTCCTAAAAAAAGGTCACTTCCTGTCTGCTCCGTCTCCTTAGAAAATGCATCGGTAATGTCGCAGGGAGTTTTTCCAGTTTTCTTTCCAATCTAGGGTGCTTCTTATCTCTTCTTCTGCTGCTTCTCAAGGCCTCTTTGATTTATGTCATTTAGGTCACTAACAAAAGATAACACTCCTTACCATCTAATAATAGGCATCGGGTCCATTCTTTGAATATTCACATGACTGTAGGAAACGGTGAGCGAAGCCTTGGAGTCATTAGCGAGTCAAACCTCCAGCTCCACCTGCATGACGTTCAGGAGGAATTTGTGACCATTTAGCTTCTCTTGAAGCAATTAGTCCATAGCTTCACTTATTTTTTTTCTCCAGCGGGTGAATGCTTTATTAGGTGTATTCAATAAAAACACAAGAAGGTCTAATTGCTTGCCTGCTGTTGGCTTAAGCACATTCTGTTTCCCTTTTATTGTGGCTTAGACATGCTTTTTTTCTGCTGTTGTCACTGTATAATTTTGTAGAACATCTGCTAAATGGATCATTTATTTCTTTTTGTTTTGCCCCCTCTTTCCTGCTCTTATTGGTAATTTTCTCCCAGTCAGTGAATCATTAGTTGAAGAGCTGTCGTAACGTTTCGAGGGCCTGTGTACCACTTGGATCTCTCTGCTGATTGGACTGCGATGGAAGTACAGAAATTAAACAATCCTGACTTTGCCAACGAAAGTACCGTGCAGCACTGCGACCATATTAAACCCATCACTTATTTTCACATTTAAAAGACAAACTGGAGCTGACGTAAAACAGACATTATGGTTCCCAGATCATGAGTTGGAACACCCGCTCATTGACTTTGCCACTGGAGCAGTAAATGGACCGTCCTTACAAAGCACTTCACTAATCTGACCACTCAAAGTGCTTTACACTGCAAGACATGTTCGCCCGTTTTCAGAAGCAAATTCATATAGCGTGCTTTATTTTATAGTCTGCGTGCACTGGTCCATCTCATGTATATTAATGCACGCTGATGAACAGACTGGGGGAAGAGCGATGCTTTGCTAAAGCAAACAATGAGAGCCTTAAATCCCAAACTGCCGCCGCCACCAACTGTCAACCTCCTTCATGAGCATGTGAACGATGCCAAATCAGATGAGGTTGTTGGAGCATAGAGCCTTTTCAGCCGTGTAGCACTTTTCAAAACACGTTGATTCAGTGCTGTAGACATATATATAGTTGTATATATAATCACAGATCAGCATCACAGATCTGTCCTCAATGCGAGCAACTAAATAGTCTGCATTTCCTCTCATCTCTTTTATCATATCTGTTGCCTTCCTAGGTGAGTGTTTCGATGAGCTGTGGTGACTGTTTATGTGTGATACGACATTTATTATTTATTTGAGTTACCAGACCGTGTGGTCCCAACTCTCCAGGGGCGTGCAAGCTTTCGAGGATTTTCTCTCATCATTGCAGGTGAGCTGGCGGGTCACAGGTAGGGCTGCAGAATATGGCCAAAAAAAGAAAAAAACACACACAATTTTCAGTTTGTATTAATTTATTTTCCATCTATAAAAAAAAAAAGCATAATTATATGTTATCAATTGAAGACTAAAGAGAGCTTCAGATATTGGAATGAACAAAGTGCAATTTTTTTTTTCTTTTAGATAAGCACATATAATTTTGGAACACTTCTGTGGAAAACAAATCAGTTCTTTCAGCACGCAGGGCTACATTGTGGATTTTTCTGAGACTCAGAAGAACGAGGAGGTGTTTCACTCTATTATTATCCAGATAAAATGAAAGTTGATTTAAATTGTTCAAGCATCACTGTAAAATATAAAATCAATTAAGTAAGTAAAATTTATTTATAAAGCACATTTAAGCACAGTTATCACTGACCAAAGTGCTTTAAAAAAAAAAAAAGATAAATAAATTAAAAGGGTAAAAGAAAAAGGTTAAAAAAAGCAAACGTTAGACCAAACTGACACACAAAGAGCAAATGAAATGAGAAGATTAGGGGACTAGGAAAGCCAGTGAATAGAGATAAATTTTTAATCTGGATTTAAAGGGGAGAATAGAGGGAGCACATCTAATGTCTGAACTGGTTCCTCAGCCGAGGAGCAGCCACAGAAAAGGCCTGGTCACCTGTTTCATCCATGGCACATGCAGAAGTCCTTTGCTTGAGGACCTGAGGGACCTCAGGACTGAATAGGGCTGGAGAAGGTCAGTGATGGAAGCAGGAGCAGGCCTTAAAAACAATAAGTAGAACTTTGAACTGAATGCTAAAATGGATGTGGAGCCAATGTAGGGAAGCCAAGTCAGGGGTGACGTATTCACGTTTCCTTGTACCAGTCAACAGTCTCACCGCTGCCTTTTGCACCAACTGCAAACCCGTTAACAAAGACAATGGGAGGCCAAGGTCGAGGGAAGTGCAGTAATCCAACAGTGATGTTAATGAAGGCATGGATTACTTTTTCCAGACAATTTTGAGGTGGGAACTGATACATAACTGATAAAAACTGTTTTTAACAATAAAGCTTATCTGTCTGTCAAGACAGCGCCAGGAGTCAAAAATGACTCCCAGATTTCTGGCATGGGATTTAACATATGAAGTGAGGTGAGGTAATTTGCTTGCAACAGTGCTTATGGATTTGGTAGGACCAAAGATGATGGCCTCGGTTTCATTACTGTTTTGTTAGAGGAAGGTATTTGACATCCACACAATATCTTCAAAACAGTCCAGGAGAGACTGAACAGAGTCACTGGATGTTAGTGAGAAGTACAATTGTGAGTCATCTGCAAATAAATGAAATGAAATATTATATTTTCTAATGATGTCACCAAGGGGGAGCATATATAGACCAAAAAAAAAAAAAGCACTGGTCCCAAGATGGACCCTTGAGGGACCCCATAGGACACAGAAGCAGTGGAGGAGGAAAGCTGACCAATGGACACAGAGAATGTCCTATACTTAAGATAAGAGCTGAACCAAAGTAGTGCTGTCCTCTTAACACCCACTGTTCTAGACGGGCCAGAAGAACATCATGATCCATTGTGTCAAAAGCAGCACTAAGGTCCAATAGAATCAGAACTGCATTATCATCTGAATCTAAAGTGAGCAGTTTATTGTTAGTTGACTGTTTCAGTACTGTGAAGGGCTATAAAAACCAGACTGAACTCACCCAGCAAAGTTACACAGAAAAGACATCGAAAAGGCAGCTTTGCCAGGCGTTTAAAAACTGCTTTTTGATCCGTGGTGGAAAAGTGAAAGGTGAAAAGGTGTCAAAAATACATCTTTTCAGTGTCTTCTTTTGGGCCAAATGTGGGCCACGACTACAGAGACAGGTTTTCAATGTCTTCTTCTGGGCTGAATGATGGGCACGACGGGTCGACCTAATTCAAGAAAACGTGTCCATGGACGTCTGGTGTTTGGTGGGAAAAGGTTCCAGAATGTTCTGTGTGTTCAAAAAGGAGAGCAGCTGATAGAGAACAGCTTTTTCAAGGACCTTAGAGATGATTGATTGATAAAATTGATATATTGCCAAGCGCTAGTCATGAGCTGTGCACTTTGGATAACTTTAGATTGATCGCCACTACATTAGTGGGCCCTCACCATTGCCTTGTATCTGCGATCTTGTTCTTTCAGTCACTACCCACAGTTCATGACCACAGGTGAGGGTTGGAACAAAGATGGACCTACAAACAGTCTTGCCTTTTGGCTCAGCTCTCTCTTCACCACAAAGGACCGGTACAGAGTCCACACCACAGCAGACGTTGCACCGATCCGTCTGTCAATCTCCTGTTCCTTTCTTCCGTCACTCGTGAACAAGACCCAGAGATACTTAAAGTCCTCCACTTGAGGCAGAACCTCACTCCCGTCCCAGAGAAGACATTCAACCCTTTTCCGACTGAGAACCATGGTCTCAGATTTGGAGGTACTGGTTCTCAACCCTGCCACTTCACACTCGGCTGCGAACCGCTCCGAAGATCCCCACTCGATGGCGCCAACAGGACCACGTCATCTGCAAACAACAGAGATGAAATCCCGACACCACCAAACTGGAACCCCTCTGCTCCTTGGCTGCGCCTAAAAATTCTGTCCATAAACGTTATGAACAGAATCAGTGACAAAGATCAGCCCTGATGGAGTCCAACTCTCACTGAAAACCAGTCCGACTTACAACTGGTAATGCAGACCAAAGTCCCACTCCATTTGTTCAGGGACTGGACAGCCTGTAACAACGGTCCTGGTACCCCGTACTCCTGGAGTACCCCCCACAGGATGCCCCGAGGGACACGGTCAAATGCCTTCAAGTCCATAAAACACATGAGGACTGGTCGGGCAAATTCACACCTTTTTTTTTCCAGGTGTCTTTTGGAACTGACCCTTTTTGCGTTCGAGGTCTTAAGTTTATTTAGTGGAACCTCAGCCAAGACTTCTTTGTGGTCAATTAAAAAAACAGTTCATGTTTCACACTTCCAGACAAGACCAAGATCAAGTTTGCTGTCTCACCGCCTCGCCACGTCCGAAAGACAAACGAAATGATACAAATCGACCAATTGATTAAAAGTAGGAGACGACACAACATATTGTCGACCAGTTTTTTGTGCTCTTTCTTTAGACGATGTACTGAGGATAGATTCATGATCTTTAAAAATCGACAGGAGATTAATGCTGACCTTACACCTGATGGTTTGATTTACAGTCCATTTCAGGTCATAGACAAATTTCCACAGCTGCAAGAAAATCCCAGAGTCTTGCTTGAGTTGGGGTGGGCTCATTTGGTCTCAGTCATTTTGTGTCAGAGGCAGTCTTTCCACATCTTGGCTTTCAAATCAAGCATGTTTCATTTGTTCGTGAATCTTTAGTCCTGTGCCAGCCAAACTGTGGAATTCCTTGCAGCCTTTTGTCAAGAGTCAGTTGGGAGTCTTGTTGCCCTTTGATTCACAAAGGACCCCTCTCCCATCCACACACACAAGATTTTCAAGTCTTTGAACCACTCTGGCTTATGCCCTTCAGATGTGGGAATGTGTGATATATTAGCCTTTAATAAAAATCTTTACGAAAGATTTTGCAGAGCCTCCTAATGTGTAGTCAGCAGAACATTCTTAAAAACATTCTAAGAAGTGTTTCAGTCTGCGATGTATATTTCATAATGTTAGAAAGTAAACATAACCATCATTTCACATTCTGCTTGTTTGAAGAGACTCCTGTTTTCTTGCTTAGCTGCTACATTCACAAGTGCTGCCCCCCCCCCATTTTGGCTTTAATTGATAGCAGTCTGTGAGAAAGTGTTGTTCTGGTGGAGCCGTCTCTGCATTACAATCATCAAACAGACTATCAAGCAGCCTGGCTACTGTTTGCCCTTCAAACAGATAAAAAAGAAAATAAAAAAAGGATCCACAGGGTGCACAGTCGTCAGCGGGAGAAAATACTACACAAACATGCCGTGTGTAGGTGTTTAAACGTCGTCTGTGTTTTTTTAGTGCATCATGCCTCCAGATCACTATGGCAACGAATGGTACCTGACTGTTTTGGACAATTTTCTGCTGGGGGATTTTTGCATATCGTCTCACTTGCGTTCACCGAGCAACAACCTGGTCCCTTTTTTTGTTTCGTATTAACTTAACTTTGCAACAGTGTACAAAGTAAAGTCCCAAATATTGAGCAGACGCTGCTTTAACATGGGTTAGAGTTAGAAATGACAGCAGCGTCACTAACACTACACGGTTGTCGCGGCAATTTTTATAAATCGCACAAACTAAAGTTATAGATCCTTAACAAAATGCAACGGCAGAGAGCTCAAAATTCAACCACGGTTATTTTAGCTGAGCGCAACAGCGAGACACAAGCATGCAGCCTGCAGGCTGCAGTAACGTGTCATTACATCTCTTTTATAGGTGACTTTAGAAAGTCTGCCAGATGAAAGAGTAAGAATAAACACTGATTATTCAATACACGTTGTGGTATGTGAATTAGCAAGTCTGGTATAGCAAAAACAAAAAAGGCAGGAACAGATTCGAAATACATTTCAGTAGGAGGTGGAAGTCTCCTAAAACAAGGGACAGGAACTCATTCATATGCATTTGGATAGGTGTAAGGAAGTCTCCCCCGCCGTAAAGGTTGTTGACCCCTTTCATCTCGAGTTTCTTTGTCGCACCCAACACCACATCTGAAGCATCTCGTAGTCACATTTTCCACGACACGGTACATTCACAGTGTTTCTTTATGTCAGAAAATGTATTGACCAAACAACTGGTTAACCCGGGAACTCACGGAGGTTAAATTTGGCGTCCGATTTCTTATTGTAGCGAAACATCAGATGTCACCAAATGATCTCCCAGGGGTACGTGCGCTGACTGATTTAACTTCAGCCATTCATATTAAGAAACGGTATCACGTGCAGTACTTAGCGCCAGAGCATGACGGTCCACTCGACCCCAAACTTTCAAGGCTCTGGAGCCTCGTGGGTGAATTACTGATTTCAAAGCGTCTATTATTGAACAGGAGTCTGTCTCCTTGGTGCAATCGCTGCGCAACTGTATCGACAAACAGAACTGCCACAAAAGAGCATAGTTAATGAGATAGTAGGAATATTGTAATAACATTTTATTTTTGAACACATTCATTAGTCTGTCGGGTCGCACAGAGGTCACGGTCAGACTCGTCCCCCTGCCTAATCTGCTTCTACCAGATTTAAATCGTCTTTGCCCACATCTCCCTTCAGTTCGCTGAGGTTTGAACCGTACCTGAACCGCACCTGTTCAGAACGTCTGCCGTGTCTGTGTCTCAGAAAAGCAACGGTACAAAGAAAACCGGGATCGATCTGTGAATGCTGAGAGGGCGCTGTGTGGATGTGCTGTACAACGTGGCTTGTTGTGTAAAAGCACTTTGAGCAGTCAACATCGTTAGAAAAGTGCTAAATAAATACCCTCCATTTATCACCGCACGTCAGCAGGGCTGCAGCCTGGATTGTGAACGGATCACTGCGACACCTTTGTTGTTCTGTTTTTCTGTTGTAGATCTGCCCGTGTGTTCAGGATCACTTCCCTGCTGCAGGATCTCCTGTCATTTTGCAACAATGCTGCTTGTTCCACTGGCTCCTGTCATGTTTTGTGAATCGTTGTATTCTCTTCAGATTTTCTACTGAGTTGTTTCTTGACAGCAGTGATTTTTTTTTTTTTTTTCCTGCCAGTTTGGATGCTGTACTGCTTAAGGGATTTCCACTCGTACCAGTGTCATCTGTTAACACGCATTATGTTGAGTAATCCTATGAACAGGAGGGATGTCGGCGTGCAGGAGCAGCTGGTTGCCCTTTCAAAAAGCCCCACAAATATCCAAGTTCAGACAACAACTCAGAGGCACAAATGAAGAAAGAAGAGGAGGAAGTTTCATGCATTTCATTCCTCAGTCTTCATAGAGAATGAAAGATCAAAATAGATAAGCTTGGAGCAGGAATATACATCAGGAATATCCAGTATGCTGCGTTTCACCAGGACATGGCTGCAGGAACATATTAGCTGCTCCAAAGCCTCTTTACGTTTACAGCTGTTTGAATTTGTCTTTCACTGATTGTACTTGCTGTGGTCAGGGATGACGCAGATCTGTTGGTTTCATGAGGTCTTCTTCTGTTGCTCCTGTAAGATTTAGGACTATTTAAGAGTATAACGCAATATTTTGGATGCAAAGTGGATTTTTCTGCCATATGCATTTACTTTAACGTTTTTAAAATGAAGGTTTTTTTTTTGTTGTTTCTATATCCTGATTTAATTTTTCTCTCTCGCAGATGCAGATCTACATGTACAACTCAGACGACTTCGATAGTCTGAATGCGGCACTCAGGGAGAAGAGGATCATTGCAGCCATGGCTGTGTTTTTTCAGGTATGAAAAGGCCAGTTTTGTTTCAGTTTTGGTTGGGGACTAAACTTCATGGTTCAAGGTTTTCCAAAAACGTCTCTCTCATAAATAAAGACACTTCACTTCTGAAAACTAATTTGATACCTGTCTGGTTAATTAACAGAGGGCAGCAAGAGCGCTATGAGCTTTACAGTATTAACTGATGCTGCAGTCTTGTCGCTTTTGACATGATTTACTGAAGGCAAAATGTTTAGATAGTGTTTTAGATAGTGGTGCTCTTGCTGTGGTAAACGTGGAAGGTAATAAATCCTCCTTTACATTTGACAAAAAAAAAAAAAACTCACCAACATCTGCTAAGAACTGGCTCAATTCCATTTAAAGTGAAATGAGCCTTCTGTTTCTGCAGATATTTATGGGCTGCAGCTCTGATCAGAAATACAGCAAACACTCAGGTAGAAATACAAATTTCAACTGACAGTGCTGCGCTCCAGCTAAATGGGCTCCCCTTTCTTTTTATTTACTCCCGTTTCAAGCTATTAACAGATGTTTGCCGACTGTATCGTCTCACACGGGGGGCTCTGAAACTGATAGCCCCAACCCGCAGATAGAAAAGACACAGGGGATCGATTTTTAGCAATTTGCACGGAGACCGGCCGTTCGCACTCGCTCGCTCCTGCTGTGTGCGGCTGACTCCTGTGGGCCTGACAAATATAACAAACGGAGAAAGTCGTGCAGGAAAGTGTTTCACACATCACTTTCTGTGTTGCTTAAACTATGATATATGTGCATTTGTGTGGCTTTTTTTTAAACTGCTCCTTGCCGTGCTCTCTGTTCAAGGATGCAAAATAACCTGGTTTCTCATGTTCCAGCCGTCCTGATGTTCAGCAACTCAAGCTGCTAAGAAAAAAAAAAACAAACAGTTGTGAGGTGTGTGGTAATCATCTCCGTGAACGTCCCGGCAACACATTCATTATCTTATTTGTCTAATTATGCCTTAGTTGTACCAAATGAAAACCTCTCAAATACATCAATGTTGCTCAGCTGTGATAAGTTCACGAATGCAAATGAAGGATCCCAAAAGAGAAAATCATCATTAGATATTTGAACTTAATAAACGTAAGTACATGCATCACAGCGTACTTTCCATTTGGTCGTTTGTCCAATGTGACGGACACAGACCAAGAAAAAAACTGAAGGATGGTTGGTTTATAACTAAAGATCTCTACGGCTGCGTGCTGTTCAGAGTTGTCAGATGTGACAAGAAGCATCACTGTCACTGTCAACGTGGATCAAGGGGAAAGAGGAGGCTCTCCCAAAATCTTCAATGGCATTCTGCAGTTGTTGGAAGTGAGGCATAAAGTTAGTCGTCCCTGCAAACACGAGGACATGTGGATTCAGTCATCTACCTGTTGTTTATAAATTTGGGTATATCTTATTTATTAGAATATACTCTTATTGTGCTCTGGTGAGGCAGTCAATCGGCCATTAAACGATACGCTGACCACGACAGAGGTGCAAAGTGATTTATTCTCCAAGTTGTATACAATTCAGAGAGGTCATTAACTCACATCACAGAATGCAGGATGATCAGAAATGACAAATTGCCAGTAGGAAACAGTCGTCTTAAGCATCACATGAAAAACATGGAGACCTTGAGATAAGTTGTCTAGACGCCTGTGTGTCAAAAGTTAGCGACTTGATGGAGCCAGAATGATAAACAGAAGCTGTGGCCTTCAACAGACCAGAATTTAGACCAAAAGTCATGGACTTATGAACCAGAATTATACAATAACGCCCCAAAATGCAGTTTTAATATTACACTATCAAAATTTGTTTGACTTGAAAAGCTACTTGAAAAACAATCTATCTGATCCTCCTTCTGCTTGAAGCCCGTGATCTTCTTTATCCCTGAACACACGTCTTCAACGTTGTTCTGTAGCCTTCAGAAACACCCCTGCAGACTTTCTTCAGCTTCCTGTGACCACCTCCTCACAGTCCCTTTGATCACAGGTTGCCTCTGGGTGATGGATTTATAGGTTGAGGAGAGATAAACCAGATTATGGTCTGCCCTGCCCAGAGCAGGTTGTGCAGAGGAGCTGTCTGCGTCTCTAACATTTGCATAAAACAAATCCAAAATTTTATTCCCTCTGGTGGAACAATTGACAAACGTTTTGAAACATGAGGAAATGTATCAGAGAGGGATGTGGTTGAAATCTCCACTAACGGCCTGGAATTCACGGGGTTGTTATTAGGGTTGGGAATCGAGAACCGGTTCCTGTAGAGAACTGGTTCAATTCCATGGAATTGTTTGGCAGTTTATTCAGCGATTCTCTTATCGATTCCAGCCAGCGTGAATCTCACGTAGTTTACGCAAGTTACGCACAGTCAATTCCAGAAAGCACTTACGTGATTAAGTTACGGTGGTTTAGCACACGCATTGGAGTCAGTGTTGCCAACTTAGCGACTTTGTCGCTATATCTAGTGACTTTCCAGACCCCCCTAGCGACTTAATTTGTAAAAAGCGACTAGCGACAAATCTAGCTACTTTTTCTGGTGATTTTGAGACTCACGCGCACTCAAACCGCTATCATGTGGCATGCAGATCAACAATGGTGCCCACCAGGTTCAAACGCTCCAAAGTTTGGCTTCACTTCACAAAGAAAGATGGCAACAAGGCAACTAGCAGTCATTGTAAAGTGGAGATAACAGCATCGGGAGGGAACACGGCTAACATGCAGAAACATTTGCGCACACAACATGTGATAACGAGTGTCGTGTTTTTGATGCGCTTCGAACTGATGGATCTCAACCCAGCAGCAGTAGCCAAGCTAAGATCACCTCTGCGGTTACTACAGAAGGTAACTCTGGTAAGTAACTATCTCGCTGCCGATGTGCTTCTTTGTAAAACACGCTATAACATTAACGCTATGCTATTAAACAAATGCCTTCTGCATTACACTTAGAAGATGACCGTGATGAGAGAGAGAGTCTGGCAGCACTCGCTCCTGCTCACTACCTACCTCCAGAAAGATCACGTATCCTTCCTGAAAAAGCAGACATGCTTATTTTTCTGCAAAAGAATTAATTCTTCATAGTATTTGCAGATTTGCGCTATGCACTGTTCAGTTGTATTTGATTTATATTTATCTTTGTATTTATCTTGTAATTATTTTGATTTGTATTTATCTTTCTTTATTATTATTTTTGAGCGCTTAGTGAGCTCATCTATCCTATTAAAAGGGAGATTTGGGCTTTGGGCCTCTTTTGACCTCGCTGTTGAGTTTGTAAGGTTGTGACTTCTAAGTAAAAGAAATGATGCTAAGAAAACTATTTGTTTTCATTTTTCCCAAAATTAGAATCGATAAGAGAATCGATAAAGAATCGAATTGTTAAACAGTATCGATAATGGAATCGAAATCGGAAAAAATCTTATCAATTCCCATCCCTAGCAGAGCTGATGATAATACATGCAGCATCAGCTCCATCTGATGGTGGGATGTAAACTGACACTTCAATGACACTGGTGAACTCTCAGTAGATAATAAGGACGAAAGCTTTGAGCTAACAGCTCAAATCTGCGCTGCAGAAACAGTGTTTCACAGAAGCATGTCCTGGATTACACCATCTGTTGTTGAGGAATATGCTCCTGCTGCCACGTCTTGGTAAAACACATTAAACTGCATTGCTGAAACTTTTCCTCATCAGCGCTTCAAGCTCATCCATCTTGTTAGCGAGATATCACACATTCCCCATTCTGAAGGAAGGGTTGGAGCTCTCTCCCTGGCTCTGCATCAGCGGCATCTCCTCTTCAACTCATCTGGGATTTGGCTTCTCAGTCTGGGTTTTATTTGGCTTCTTGAGATGTCGATCAGCTGCTCCCGCTTGTAAACAGCTCTCTCGTTGCTGTGGTTAGACAACATAACAGGCGGTTAAAAAAAAAAAAAAAAGTAGCCAAGAAAATCCCTCAAGCAGCACAGCATCCAAAACATAATGCAAGTAACACAATAATGCAAATCACCTCATGAATGTTTTTGCATGTAAATCAGCCTGCTGCCAGCCATCATGTCTGTCTCCTACGCTGCTGGATGGGTCATGTGGTGAGCTGGGCCACCGGGCCACTAAATTTGACAGAACAGCGTTTGAGTCAAAAATAACGTGGACAGTGATTCTATGTACATTTTTACCTGGGCAAATTATTTTTCTCTCAGAGCCCTTATGTGAGTACAGGCATTTGTGCTTATAACATATCAATAATATAATGTTTGCCTGTTCTCCCACACTGTAAGAAAACTTGATGCATCGCCTGTCACGTTAATACAACCATCTAAAACAGCAGGCATTACTTTGCTCAGGGACAGCTGTGATGTCACAGACCTGTAGCATTTTTCCTCATAATTATTAATAACTAATAAAAGAAAGGGGCACCACCTCCCTAAAAAAAAAGAGAAAAGCCGGGAGGAAGCTTATTATCAATCTCTGATCTGAATTATTATCTGAGTTATTTTCAGCTGGATTGGCTGGTTTTACATCAAAAGAGACATCAAACGGTTTTAAGGATATTTATTGAGACACAGACATAAAGCACAGACACATTTAAGGTGTTTATATATATGGTATACATTAATATGAATGGTTTCTTAATTCTTGGCTATAGCGCATGACAGGAAATGATGACAAAGAGTAAAGGAAGGAAGCAAATCATAACAAACAAAATGTCGGGTACTGACTGAGTTGCTATGGCTAATCAGACGAATAAAGTGAATAAAAGGAAAAGAAGGGGCAATTCTCAAACTAATTAGCTGCCGAATAACGGTGACGTGGGGCCCGGACGTGGTCCGTGGTGTATGATCTGTCTCAGCCGTAGACAAAGCTTGGGAGACACCAATCTACCTCGTTTCAGCCTTGTGAGGAGTCTCTGGCGATTTAGGTCCATGGCCGTCGGTTCAAACAGTTCGCAGTGGGATCCTGCCCGCAGCATCTCAGGACGTAGCACGTGACTCGGGCGGTTGGTACCGCTTCCTTTCGTCTGGTGGTCGGATCGGTTCCGGAGGCTTAGACGGGGTCGACGTTCTGGTGTCCCCGGACACGGCGCTGGTCGGTTCGGTGGAAGGCTCTGCACTCGAGCTTTGCCCACTATTAACGAGAATCGGCAGTTAATAGTTCGATGACTTATGATTTGGACCGTCAAAATTGACGTGAGCCCAAAAAGAAAAATAAAACAAAACAAAATGAAAATATTAAAACTTAGACAAAAAATTTGGTCAGCTTGACTAAAAAGTTCTAAGCGTGGGGGTTTCAGGGTTTCAAACGTCAAAAATCAGGGAGTACCTCAGACACTCTCCACCGCACGTGGAGGAGAACTTATAAAGGAAAAAAATTGCTACCAAAAGGGTCCGCTGCAACTAACTTCGGAGAGCCGAAATTATTCAATGATTGTTCTGTCAAAAAGGCGATACGGCGAGACTGCGGAGCTTCTGTTAAAAATGACCGGTATTTAAGCGGAGTGGAGGTGATCCGCCTTTGCCAGGAACCCCTGCTGGGAGTGGATCTCCTCAGCCAGTTAGAGCAGTTATAGGTGTAACCCCCTATCACCTTGTCATAAAACCATAAACATTGCAAAGCATGTTGGGAGTTGCAGTCATTCCAGTGGTCCTTTGTCTCAGAGGACCATGGTGTGGCCCAACATCCCCCCCTTAGTCCCAAAGACTGGGATGCTGGTCGTAGTCTTTGGAGCTACCCACGGGTCGAACAGTTCATGTGTTACACCGTCAGGTTGTGCCTGAGAGTGGAAAAACACTCAAAGTTCATGGTTAACATAGTTCAAGAGGATGGAGGCTTAGTATGTGGGCAGAGTAGAGGCAATGTCAAGGCAGAGGGTGCATTGCTCGTTCACTGGATTAAATTAATCACACTGGGGGATCAGACGTGGATTCTTACAGACCTAAAGCTAGAATTTAACTGTATGATATCAAACCCAAAATAGGCTTTAGGCAGACAATGTGCCAGTGCATCTATCATGCAACATTCTGCACAGGCGCCACTATACTATTTATATGCTTACTTAGCAATTTGACTGACTGCTTCACACCAAGTATTAATGCATCAGTTAGTCCGATCCACCGCTCGCGTATGTAATTTGAAGATGGAAGTGTGATGTATGAACATAATGTGCTGAGTGATAATGAAAAAGTCATGGCTGACAACTGGAACGCATCTATAATTCTGCAGGCTTGGCTGTTTGTGATGACGCAGATCTGCAAGGCCGATATGAAGTGAAATCACATGTATGAGATGAACGTGGCTTCAATTAACCACCTCACCGTCAGTTTCCCCAGTCTCCAAAACACAAAGGATCAAAGTTTGCACACACGTCTGCACATTTTCACCACCAAGTTTGTTTTTTATAGATTGCAATCTTTGCGCGGAAAGTGATGTGTGCAACTGTCGGGCACCGTTTTGGCGTAACATTTAAAAAACATTTGTAAATGAGGTTCCTGAACTGTTGAGCAGCTGGAATCCTGCGTCAGGCAAGAATGGGACAACATTCATCTCCTAAAGCTCCAGCAGCTGTCTTCCCAGACGTTACAAACATACATTACAGGCATTTTAAAAAAGAAGAGAGGATGCTACCCAGTGGAAGAAATTGCCCCCTTCCAAGTTTTTTTTTTGTGTTGCTGCCACTGAAATCAAAACGAGCTAATATTTTCCATGAAATAGTCAAATGTCTCACTTTCAGCATCTGATATGCTCTTTATATTCCACTGCAAATAAAATATCAGTTTGTGAGATTACTGTTTTTATTTCTGTTTTTTTTCATCAATTCATGTCAACTTCTTTCCCTACACATATCTCTTCTTCCCGGTCCCCAAACCCATACAAACACCTTTGAGCAGGTGGAGTAAAGAGATTGGCTTCCTTTCAGATATCACAGGGTGACAAAAAGAAAAGCCAAAAATCCTCAGGGTAAACTAACGCTGAAACAACCAACGACAACGCCCTGCCTTTAAACCATCCACTACCTTCCATACACAAGCCAGAATGGAAAATAAATGACAAACATTCACCCTAATTCCCCAGAGCTGAATAAGCAGGAGAAAACGGTTGGCAAAATAAAGGCAGTTCGAGCTTCACTGCACATACAAACCACGCTATCAGACGACACCCCAAAATACAGCCATATATATATATATGTATGTATGTATGCCAGCTGCTAACAGAACATATAAGTCCTTCTACTAAACACAAGGGTCACACTGGCCTTTCTTCATGAAACAGTCCTCAAGGAAGTGTCTTGCACTGTTCTTGACCTGGTAGAACCAAAGTGCATCCGTTGAGCCGTGATTTGCTAGTGTTTCCTCATAACCAGGAATATGTTTCTTTGGAGATAAAGGCCCCAATCGTACCCTTCCCATTACCCGTTACCACTAGCCGCGACCCTCAAATTGCGTGTATAGGAACCTTTGCTAACCTCTAATGCCATCTTTCGCCCACTAAAGCTGCTACACATTTTGCCGACTCTTTTGCTCACTTTGTAGGTGTTGCAATGGGCGTGTCTTTTACCCTTTCCTCAAACATGGTATCGTACCATTGCAGGTTGAGGAAAAAGCATTTTGGGTGGTCTGACCACCATTTGGGTGGTCATTTGGCGGTCTGACTACCCGCAACCCATGTCGGTACGTACAAGTGCACGACCAAATGGCTTTAATGCGCGTCCACCTGGTCACCTGTGAACCTCTCGAATTAACTCTTGTATAAAAAGCGTGATTTGGCCTCAATTGAACCCCTGAGAAAACGGCAGAAATCGTCTTAAACGGCTTGATCGCCAGTTAAACCATAGACTACCAGAGTGTGTTTACTGGGAGGACACCAACTATCTGGGACTTTTGATGTATGCGTGTATATATGTATAAATATACAGCCAAATATTCTTGTCTGCCTACTCTTCACCTCATGCACGAGCTGCTTTATCTCATCTTCAGAGGAGTGCTGTGCTCATCCTCCCTCCATGACGGGTTTGGGAAAGTGGATTGCACATAGCACAACCTGCTCTTAAAGGCAATGGCTGCTGAAGCACTGATTAGTTTAAGTCAAACTCCCTAACCACTCCTATGCATAATGTAGCTGAGAAACAGGATATAGCAAGAATGGAAGATCACGTTTTTTTTTCGGGGGAACGCCACATCGGCTATAGCCGATCTGGCCGAGGATTGGGCCCAAAATGCTCAACGTGGTTTGTTGTGCTGTCCGCTTTTATAATCTGAATCTGATTGTTGCTCGAACATGTGTGGGAGGACTCAAAGCACTGAAGTCAGTTACAGGACATGTTGAAAACATGGCATTGATGATGTGCTGATATGATAGAAATGTGCGCCTGATGTTTGTGACCGTCGGTAATCCTCCAGACATTTGACCAATCTGCACACGCTTGAGCCAAATCCGCTCGCGTTCATGCACAATCTTTCCTTGCACTTCCCCTTTCTTTATTGTTCAACTCTAAAAGTCCTTTGGAGCCGTGCCGGCTGCAAAACCACTTCAGAGGATCAAAGATTAAAAAGAGGTGGCTCAAAATGAGCATATTATGGCCACTTTAAGCAGCTGGGACTAAAAGCATAATGAAGTTCACTTGCACACTAATAAATGTCACTTAAAAAGATATGCTCATAAAGACACTTCCCTCTTTTTACTCTATTAGATCATAAAAACCGTCTCAAAAACATTTTAAGAGGAAGAGAAAGATTGGTGTCAACATGAAAAGCTGGAGAGTTTTCAGTCGGAGGTCTGCAAACTCTCACGGCTGCAACGCTTTAAGCAACACAGAGGTCAAACTTCAAGACACCAATCATCCATCAAGACAGCTCATAGTCCCATTAACAGAATTAACTGCATGAAGGTGTGTAAAGGCAAAATTGGCGTTTTGAGGTCTAGAGGTCACGGGGACCTGTTCAGAGCATGTATGAACATCGTTTCTGATATTAATCCTTCTATCTAACTGGGTTTCTCCCGTGTGCCGCCATCATGGGTAGCAGCAGTTGGTTGTTTGGTCTCAGACGTTCTGTTCAAGCTTACCGTCTTTCCACTGTCAAATTGTCATTTCCTGCATCGACTGCTGAGATGCAGATTTGACCTCTTTTTCCTGCAAATGGAGAATAAATTCAATGTATTCCAGCCAAGTCTTGCTATCAAAGGTTTATTTGTTGGTCTTTCTCAGAATCCTTCGGCTTTTAGAGGCTAAAACAGAGCTGATACATTTTCCCACCACGTGTGTAAATCACCTTCTCGTGAATCCATGTCGATGTGAAAACGAGTCAATAGCGACTAATTTAATGTTCATCGAAAGCAAAAAAAAAAAAAAAAGGAAAACTAGAAACACACTCAGAGAGCGCAGACCTCAGCCAAGCGCAATAGTTCTCCCATATAGTGATTTACAGATTGGGATAAAATCCGGCTTCTGGATCAGATCCGGATCAGCCTTTGAAATTTGAAAGAGGTTCCCATTGTCAATCCCTGAGTCAAATTTAATGAGTTTTGGGCAATAATTAACGGCGATATTGAGAAACAAAATTTTCGGCCCCGTTGACCGCAATGTTATCGAAAATTTAAAAGTGATCCAGAATCCAGGATTTCTTCCAGATCACACCCAAAATGAAATAATTTTCTTCCTTTTCACATTTCTGACAACTCCTGAAAATTTCATCCAAATCCGTCTTTAACGTTTTGAGTTATCTTGAACACAGACAAACAGACAGATAAACGCTGGCAAAAACATAACCTCCTTGGCAGAGGTAATAAATAGGACCAGTCTGTTTAAACAACTGTACCTGGCCCAGTTGGTCTTCCTACATAAACCTTTAACATTAAATGAATAAAACCCAGAACCTTTCTGTTCGTCAGAATTGAATGATTTGTCATTTTGTTAGTGTTGTCTCCTGGCTGTTTCTGTTTTCTTAAAAAGGTTTCGTATGTTTGCATGAATTCAAAGGCAAACAAGGATGCAGGTAAATTTTCAGCTCCACTCATCGTAATTGGACTCTATTAGCTCAACACACTGCTCTGATGTTTCCTTTGCTGATGCAGGTTTGGGCCGTTACAATCGCAGGATGTATGTGAATTATCCTTTAAATGGAGCCTTGTTGTTATTTCAGGCATGCTCAGAGTCGGAGCAGATCACAAGTCCCTTGTTTCCGTACAGTCGTCCTAGACTTACATAATTAGCATGCTTTGTAACTGAGGCAACCTTCATTCACTTCGCCTGCTCTGTGCTCAACAAATTGCTTCATCATTGGCTGATTTAGTTCTGCAGCTTACCGCCACCTCCCAAAGCTCCTCTTGCGTTGGTAAGGAGAGGGGGGTGTGTATGAAAAATTAGAAACATTTTTCTAGAACCCAAAGGGGTAGTTCCCTGTTCTCATACAACCCTGTATCAGAAAAAGTCGGTGCTATATGACAAAGAAAGAAAGAAAGAAAGAAACGACAGTTCTTACATTTACTTCAACCTTTACCGTTCTTTAACTCAAGATCTTCTCCTCATCAGCACACGTTTCTTTGTTAATATCCCGCTACATCCATTCTTGTATCTCAGGTCTTCAACACATTTTTTTTTAAAAAAGAGTTTGAAAGGAAGTATTTTACCATTGTGTAACTACTTGCACTTATTACAAGCACTTAAAGACATTCTGGCATTGAGGATACGGAGTTATGAAAAGTTTTGCTTGTTGTTTTGTTCCATTCCTTGAACCGCTCTTTCCAATTTCCAAGTTATTTGTTGCATTAAAACTCAACCAGTTTTTGCAACATTTTATCACGAGATTACTCCATCACAGTACTTTTCTCGATTCAAAATAATAACAAATATGTTTAAAACAGTTGGTTTGCCTAGTGGCGCAGTGGTTAGTGCAGGCAGCCCATGTACAGATGCTACGGTACTCGATGCAGTTGGCAGGGGCGCCGCTAGGGATTTTGGGCCCCATGAAAAGAATCTTTACCGGGCCCCCCAACACAGCGGCGAAATTTGTTGATGCTATTTTTGATCATCATTAGGGGCCTCTCTGGGCCCCCCTCAATCATGGGCCCCTATAATCCGTATCCTTTACCCCCCCTTTTCGGCGCCCCAGGCAGTTGGACTCCCGGCCCGTATGACTCCTCGCTGCATGTCTTCGCCGTTCTCTCTGCTCCCTTCCCATCTGTCTCTTTCTCTACGAATAAAGGCCACTCGTGCCATGAAAATATATAGATATATTGATTTTAAACAGTAAAAGGAAACACTGTATTCATGTGTGCATCTATATAAAGACTGAAAGTTGAGACTTGACATTCTCTAGATTTCAAATGATGAATTTTAATTCCTTTGCATGCAAGCGTCCCGTACACCGCAGCCGACAGCAATCAGAAATATCAAAGCACGATAGATTTAAGCAGTAGAAGAGTTTCAAATAGACAGGAAATACCCCATAAGAAAGTTGGAGAGAGCTGTGGTTTAATGAGACCTTGCAGCATGTGTTTTGTCTCCCAGGAGAAGATGGCCAGATATTGTTCTGTCAGGTTATGAACACCATTAGTAATTATTAAAACCCCGCGTTCTAGAAGAATTTTCCTGCTGGATTAGCAAAAGACTAAAAAGAGAGAGATTACCCTGTTGAATATGTTTCACCGAACCATAACTGCCCTCATGGCCCAAAGGAAGCACATGCACTATACTGGCAAAAGTATTTGCTCATCCATCCAGATGATCAGAATCAGGTGTTCCAGTCACTTCCATGGCTACAGGTGTATAAAATTAATCACCTAGACATGCAGACTGTTTCTAGAAACATCTGTGAAAGAATGGGTCTCTCTCAGGAGCTCAGTGAATTCCACGGACCTTGTTCCACCTGTGAAACAAATCCAGTCATGAAATTCCTCCTAAATATTCCACAGTCAACTGTCAGCTGTATTATAAGGAAACTGAAGTGTTTGAGAACGACAGCAACTCAGCCATGAAGTGGTAGGACAGGTAAACTGAGGGGGCGGAGTCAGAGGATGATGAAGAACATAGTGTGAAGAGGTCACCAACTTTCTGCAGAGTAAATCACTACAGACCTCCAAACTTCATGTGGCCTTCAGATCAGCTCAACAACAGAGCAGAGAGCTTCATGAATGATTTCCATGGTGACGCAGCTGCATCCAAGCCAGACATCACCAAGAACAATGGAAAGAGTCAGATGCAGTTGAGTAAAGCAGCCACCACTGGACTCTAGAGCAGTGGAGGAACGTTCACATTTCTCCATCTGGTGATCTGATGGAAGAGTCTGGGTTTGGTGGTTTCCAGGAGAACGGTACTGGTCTGACTGCATTGATCCAAGTGTAAAGTTTGGTGGAGGGGGGGGGATGATGGTGTGGAGTTGTTTTTCAGGAGCTGGGCTTGGTCCCTTAGTTCCAGTGAAAGGAACTCTGAATGCTTCAGCAGACCAAGACATTCTGGACAATTCCATGATCCCAACTTTGTGGGACCAGTTTGGAGCTGGTCCCTTCCTCTTCCAACATGACTGGACACCAGTGCACAAAGTAAGGTCCATAAAGACATGGATGGAAGAGTCTGGTGTGGATGAACCTGACTGGCCTGCACAGAGTCCTGACCTCAACCTGATAGAAGACCTTTGGGATGAATTAGAGCAGAGACTGAGAACCAGACCTTCTGGTCCAACATCAGTGTTTGACCTCACAAATGTTCTTCTGGAAGAATGGTCAAAAATCCCCATAAACACACTCCTGAACCTTGTGGACAGCCTTCCCAGAAGAGCTGAAGCTGTTCTAGCTGCAAAGGGTGGATCCTCATCATATTGATTAGGAATTAGATGAACTAAAGCTCATATTTGAGACAGGTGAGCTAATACTCTTGGTAATATAGTGTACATCAGGACAATAATGACATCACTGCATCTGGACCAGCAGCCTGGGCTGGCCTTCCACTGGACCTCAAGGATTCATCTGGAGTTTTCAGAGCATGAAAGGTTCTATTTCTTTATGGAACTGGAACAAATTAATAATAATTGCATGAATGCTCAGTAGCAAATATGTGAGTCCATATCCAGGGCAAAGCGTAAGCACCTTAAACATGTTTTATCACATCCAGCGGTAATATCATTTGCTCAATTATGTGCCATTTTCTGTTATGTTTCCTTCTTCGATCATGTACTTCATTTCATCTTTCTTTACATTTCAGTCAACTCTGGAAAAAAGGGAAGTTTAAATCATTGTCAATAAACTGAGGCCAGAAAAATAATAATCAGGGAATAAATAGAGAGGAACCAACAGCTGCCTGCACCTCGTTTATTGGACTCATTATTGCAAATAGTTGCAATAATAAAATGACGGGAAAAAAAAGATAGGAACATTTCTTTTACTTTATCAAGTGTTCTTAATGTTCATAATGATTTTGTTTGGACTGATCTGTGCTCCTTATCTGAACTACCCTGAGAAGTTGATTCTGACTGGATTCTTTCACTTCATCCAGATCGCCATCTTAAATCTCGCGATGGGAGGAAGCAGTTTTATGTGATTCAGCGTGTTTTTGGTTGCATTTTCAGTCTTGACACAATCAATGCCATTTGAAAATAATCTTTGAAACTCTGTTATGAATGATCTTCAATAATTGACTCATAAGTTCAAATAAAAGTATTATTATTTTAAACAAAGTGAGAGCTGTTGAGTACAGTTTTGTACTTCTGACCTCGACTGTTCTATTGATTTGCTGATTTAAAATTATTTATCAGTGTTGCTGTTAGTTTGTTGAAAAATCTTGACATAAAAACACATTTTCCAAAAGTTACAGAGAAAGGCCTGTTCTGAGCAGCCAAAGCTAAGCCTTAAGTTGTTAGAGCTAAAATGCAATGATTACTTTTAATTAGGGCTGTCAAAGTTAACGTGTTAATAACGCTTTAATAACACGTTAATAACCCGTTAATAACACGTTAATGCAAATTATGTTTAACGCCACTATTTTTTTAGCGCAAGATTAACGCACACACGATTCTGTGAATATGACTCTCGGCCAATAAGTGTATTTACAGTCAACTTGTGGGACAGACATTAGGACAGTAAATGGTCTTATGAACGGAAAGTTTAGCTTTAAGGTGCTGCCAGGTGGGTCTGTTGAGAAGAAAAAGGTTATTTGTTTTTATTGTCGCTGTGAATTAAGTTACCACCGCAGGACGGTAAAGTTAGTTTCACATTCGACATTCGCTTGTTTTTTTTTTCTCTTTAAACTTTTAACAGCATCATGAAAGCGGCACCGATTTCATCCAGATTGGTGTCATTTTGTAGATATTAATATGCCAGACATTTCACAAGTGTCATCAACCCTCCAAGCTCAGTGAGTTTGGCTAAAACTCTAAGGAACGGCGCTGAATGTCCTTCTGAGTACCTCTCTACTGCCGTGGAGTTTAGGGACCATCAAATGGTTCATTAAGTCCCCAAAAAGTACGGCAGCATTTGTGGACTTCCGGTTTTCGAACTAAAAGCTTAAAAAAAAAAAACTAAAAAAGCACTCGTAGCACTCCTTGGCGGAGGTAATAGACCCTGTAAAGGACAAAATAGGTATAGATGATGGATAAACAGAACATTAAAAAAATGTGATTAATGCGCCATTAATCGCAAGTTAATCGCGATTAATTGTGATAAAAAATTTAATTTACGGATTAAATTAACGGAGCAAATCTTAATTAAATTTGTGAAAACAAGAACTGTTTAAGCCAATGCCACTCAATTAAATTATAAAAAAAAAAACTTAGTAAAGCTGAATGTTCTTTACTTCATTTCAGTGAGAATTTTTTACTTTAACAGCATAAGTTGCTTTTACTCAATTTAAAAATTAAATGTACTTCAGTTATTTGAGTTAATAAACTTAAATGGAACCAACTCATCAGGTTTTACAGTGTTGTAAAATCTGAGACTGATAGCAGTATTTATGCAAACTTCTCATGGACACCACCGCTACACGTGGCTAGACGTAAACTGGGTCTGTACGTATGAAAAGTTTGTAATTACTACGACAACTTCGTCAAAGCCGAAACGCGTTAACTTTCACTCGATCACAGTTTACACACAAATCTGTTCTGATCACGAATAAGGCCCGAAGTTTCAATAACCGAGTAACTTGAACTATAAGACGCACCCTCTCACCCTCAGTTTGATTTTATTTATTCGCTTATTTTTTAATGGCAGGAACTGTTTAGTTGAAGACATTGGAATGAAACGGTTCGCTTTCTGAGCTTGAAAGGAACGAGGAGGAAAAACAAAAATCAAATGTTCTCGCCCACACGGTTCTCCACATATGAGCCAAGATGTAAACGTTCTCAGTGAAGCGCCACCTAGAGGCCTCCGAGGTAATAACTGTCAGACGCCTTCAGTTCTGTACGCCAGCTCTACTGCCTGAGTGATGTATAGCTTTCGCCTTCTAGACACTTTCAGGGCAGAAGAAAGGAGAAGACAGAGACGGTGAGGAGGAGAGAAAAAGAAAGGAGGACAGAGGGGATTAGCGTTTCATTATTAATGTTTGTCTCAGAAAGCCCACAGGCCCGTCCCGTGAGAATTTTAGCCATGGGGCCTCACATCAAAATATCCCACTTTTTCTCTTTCCTCCATCTCCTTCTTCAAACTCTACATCTCTTGCTGTTTTTCTCCATCCCATCCATCCATCCATCTCCTCCCTCCAGTTATATCTCCCTTCCTCTCCTCAGGGACGGGGCGCTGCAGTGACAAATCAGGGGAAAAGTCGCTCGCTAAAGTATGACATGTCCTCATATCTCTCTTCGCCTGTCCCTTCCTCTCAGTGTCATCCACCCAAGTTGCTTCGCTGTTCGTGGTTGGTCTTTTCACCCACCCCCCCACCCAGCTCTTTCTTTTGACAGTGCGAACTGCTGATTAGTGATCGGTGTAAGAGATACATCAGAATCAGAATTCTTTCAAATGAGAACATTAAAATGCATTAATTCACCGACGACGCCAGAAACGGACTCGTCCATTGGTGGTTGTATTCAGAGGGAGACAAAACACGAGAATAATCAGCTCAGATTTGTATTGTCTTATATGCGTGGCTTTCATGCTAAAAATGATAGTTTTTAGCATGAAATAAAAGGAAATAAAAGAAGCCATTCCACTGAGACTGAGGATTGCGTTTTTGCCGTGGTCCCCTTGTGTGGAATTCCAGTCACTAAATTAAGTGTCGTGACACCTTGTCAAGGACAATGAGCTTTTTGGCCGTCCTTAATTTTCACCTTGTAAAATGATGAAGTTTTGACATCATCATAGTGGGCTCTTTGCCACTGGCAGTAGATTTTTACTCTCAACATCTGTGTGTGTGGGCTGGTGGGGTGGAAATGGTACGGTCAAGAGGAAGCATGAATGAAGCAACACAGCCATTCATCAGCGTTGCCAGACAATAAGAAGCAAAATGATCACTGATTTAAATATCAGTAGATAACACATCATCTTTAACCACAAGATTCCAGCTTTTAGACAAAAAGATGCAGCAACACATATTTCACTTGTTATTTTCTGTCAGTGGCTTTTTCCAGGTTTCTGTCACCAACACTGACGATGGGTTGGGATCCGGATCAAAAAGTGATAGGTTAGGATTAGGAATAAAAAAAAAAACTCATTAAGGCTGGTAGGAGGTCATGTTGGAGCTAAAGAACATTACCAATATTATCTTAAAAGATAGTTAGAACTGTTGTCTCACAGCTAGAAGGTTCCTGGTTTGAACCTCAGCAGGTTTTCTGTGTGGAGTTTCCATGTTCTCCTGGTGCTTATGTGGGTTTCCTCTAGGTTCTCCAGCTTCCTCCCACAGTCCAAAGACATGCATGTCAGGTTAATTAGTGGTTCTAAATGTCCTGTAGGAGTGATTGTGAGTGGGCATGGTTAATTGTCTACATGTGGCCCTGTGATAGACTGGAGACCTGTCCAGGTGGATCCCTGCCTTTCACCCAAATAGAGCTGGGATAGACTCCAGCAGATCCCCGTGACCCTGCAGATATAGATAATGGATGGATGGATGGATCTGGACAACACAAAGCTGAAGCCCAGCATGGCCCGTATGTCTGATCCAGCCGGCAGAGTGAGTCGCTGCAAATCCAAACAGATGTGGAGAAATCTGTTCATGTCTTTCCATGACAAAACAAAGAATTCACACATTTCTCTGAAATAACCTCAAAATGACAAATGGATATTTGTTTCAACTGAATATTTTCCATCATCAAAAATGAAAATGGACTAAAATTCAATTCAATTCAAGTTCAAAAAAATATTTCATCCGCTTTACCGCTCTGCATCAGCAGCATCTCCTCTTCAGCTCGTGGGGTCGTGATGATTTCGGGTCTCAGTCTGGGTATAATTTGGCTTCTTGCTATTTTAACGAGCTGTTCCCGCTTGTAAACATCTCTCTCGTTGCTATGGTTACTCATCATAACAAGAAATGAAAAAGTAACCCCTCAAACAGCAGAGCATCCAAACCACAATAAAAACATAGTTGTTCCTTCATGTTACCAGTGAAGATAACTTTGTTCAAACACTTACCCGCTGGAGCTGCACAGCGGTCAGTTTGGTCTCATTAAAAAGCTGAAAGGCTGATGAAAATACTGCAGATACCTGTGATACTAATCAAGATTAAAGACAGCTTGAAACATGACGATAATGAAGCAATTCATAATTATCTCAAGGGTACCAGGATATTTAAAAATGCATCCTTTTTCATACTTTTTACTGTCTTAAATTTGGGTTTATTTTGTGTGCAATTTACAATTTAAAACTAGTCTTTTTCCAGAACTGCTATACTACCAGTGTGTACTGATTCAACCGAAATGTGCAAACAGCTGAACAAGTTTGGAATATGCAAGAAGTCTATTCCCATCTAATTTCCAGTCTTTCTTGCATGCTGTATCCCAAAATGAAATCACGTGATGGATTTCCAATTTGTTGTATAATAGTTTTGTTTTTTTAGATGGGGTACTACAAACTAATGACTAACAACCGTGGACCAGTCTGCAGTAAATACTTTATTTACAATAACACAAGCATGGTGTTAATAACATAATAACTAACTTAACAGTGTGTTATGAGTGGAGGACCTCAGATGCAGACTGGGAGGCGGGATTAGCAAAAATACAGTGGTCAAAATAACTATAGAACACATCACTATTTTTCTGAGTAAATATATTTCTAAAGGTGCTATTGATGTGAAATCTTCAGATCAATAGTGTTGGTGACAGCCCATGCAATCCATACATGCAAAACAACGAAAGATGACCATCGATGTCCAGAAATTAAGTAGTGCAGCGGTGCGCAAACTGTGGTACGCGTACCACTGGTGGTACGTGAGCGCTCTCTGGTGGTACGTGGGGGAACGTCAGGACTTTCCACATTTTCACTTTTCTTTTTTATTAAATCGGAAACATACAATGCGTTATAAATACGTTTTAAATGAAATTCAGATAACTATAAATAACTACAATAAGGAATAAACATCTCTCCTGTGTGTTTAAAGCTAATGATGAAGGCATATATGGCTATATTTTAAAATTGGTCATCATGGTGGTACTCAGAGAACTGAACAGTTTCTCAGGTGGTACGCAGGATTAAAAGTTTGAGAACCACTGAAGTACTGTGTACAAATGACACAGAAACAGAGGATTGTACAAACATTGTGTAGAAAACTTTAAACGAGCTTCGACGTGTTTTATTCATCAACGGAGTGATGCATGGTGAGCGTGCATACAATTGTACCTGCTAATTCCAGGTCCTGACGCTGGACGACTCTTTTGATAATACTTTTCCCTCTGTCGGAAATCTTGTGAGGAGCACCTGGTTCATGGGTAGTTTACATGATGTTCCTCCCACTTCTGGATGACAGTCCCAACAGTGCTTACCGGGAAATTCAGAAGTTTAGAAATCCTTCGAAAAAGTTTAGAAAACCAACCCCATCAGTATGTTTTGCCAAGAGCTCTTGGCAAAACTTGAGAGAGCTCTTTGCAAATATCCTGGTTCCCTTGAGATAATTATGAATTGCTTCATTATCGTCATGTTTCAAACTGTCTTTAACCTTGATTAGTATCACATGTATCTGCAGTATCTGCAGTCTTTGCTCAAAGACACTTTGGCATGTGAACAGTTGGAGCTGGGATCGAACCGCCAACCTTTCAGTGAGTGGACGACCCACTCTACCAACTGACCCCACCCCAAGGGGCAGGTTTGCTTTCTAATTAGTGATTGATTTAAACTGGCCCCTTGGCTTTCCACCAAGGACCTCCCCTTCTTCATGGATCCACTGCTTTTTATTTCATTTCACATTATCACACATAACTTAATTTCTTGACATCTGTGGTTTGATTTATTTACCAGTGCGGACTAGGGATGATCCTGGCGACTAACTTCCCTGTCGACTAAACGAAAATTTTAATTAAGACTAGTCGACTTGTCTAAAAAAAAGATGCGCTCTAGCCTGGAAGTTATCAGTTTGCGTCCCGGTACGGTGTAATCAGGCTCAACATATTCCATTAGCTTCCTGAAGCCTTTACCTTCCACAAAGTTAAGTGGAAGCATATCTTGCGAAGTCGTTATCGTGATAAGCTGCGTTATCCTCTCAGACCGGGAGTGAGTGTGGCTAGCACCGCTAGCACTACTAGCATCAGCAGCCGTCGTCTCGTGCAGATTAACATCCAAATGCTTGAGTTGAATGTGGTTGCGCATTGCTCCAGTCGAGTGATTGTATGCCAGTTGTTTCTGACACAGTCTACATATTATCTTGTTTTCATTTTCTAGATTAAAGTACCGCCAAACCGCGCTAGTTTTGAGAGACTATCTTCCCACCGTGCCGTTTTAAAACTCCAGTCTACTCGAGCATTGCCGCGGAGAGGGGGGCTGCTGTCTGACGGCTCTGTAGCCCCGAATAGTGGCGGGCGGCTGTATGACAGTTAAGCAGCCTTGTACATGAATAAAACACAAATTGGTTTAAAACGACTAATATTTCTGGTGCCGACTAGTAAGTGAGGCGGACGTTTAATCGTTTAGACGACTAATCGCGCGCATCCCTAGTGCGGACTGCGTGGGTTATCTCCAAACATATAGTTTCATGTCAATGGCACCGTTAAAAATATATTTACTTAGAAAAATGGTAGTTTTTACAGAACTTATTGTGTAAATCGTGTGTAAAGCACGCCAGGACGTCCAGAAAGGTTTTAAACATCTTTTGTGTTGAGGTTTTTCTTAGTTTTCCTTGGCTCTGTTGGTTCAGCTCCCGTCTGTTCGCACCTGCGTCTCGTCAGCCGCTGCTTATGCATCCTGTGGATAGATTTTCTCGTTTTCAGCCCTTCTCCCTGTCAGTCCATCTGTTTCGCTTCCTCCTCATGTCCCTGTGCCTGTCTTCTCCCTTCTGTTTTTCCACCAGGTTATGTTTTGTTGTTGTTCTGGTCAACCTGCTATTGCTACACTTTTAGTTTGCTTATTAAAGGGCTTTTGATTGATTACCCCTGCCTTTCGGTCTCCTGCATTTCCACCTCCCCATGTGACAGTCTTCCCTCGATCATAATGGGGAACGTGAGGTCTCTCACAAATGAGATGGATGAGCTTGGAGTGCTGATCAGGACCCAGTCGGAGTTCTGGGAATGCAGTATTGTGCGTTTGACAGAGACGTGGCTTCCTAACTGGATACAGGCCTGTTTATTGTTTTTAAATTTCATGAGTAATGACAGAAAAACCCCTGATATCATAGATCATGCAGCAGTAAAAGTTTTTGTTTTGATGGATAATTGGGAGTAATGACATATCAAGAATTAATACCTGCAAAAACTGGAAATTATCTTTGTGGAGATCTGAAACTATTTTAAAATTATTATTATTAAAATACTGCCAGCTGAGAGGAAATTGCATGTGTCTGGGAAGGGAACATTGATAGCTCATGTTAAAAGAAAAGGGATCTAATCAAGATTAGAGAAATGGAGAATCTGCAGGTGGAGATCCTCAGTCATCCGTATCATGATAATCATAAAAAGCTTGAATAAAAGGCAAATGACATTTCACCTCTCATCTGAAAGGCTCGCTCAGTTCTGGGGAGTTTCAGGCTGATAACCTTGTTCTTCGGACATTCAAGACACAACCAGATCACTGCCACATACGCTTAATTGCCTAAAGTATTCTCTCACCTGCCTTGACTCACATATGAGCTTTGGTTCATCCCATTCCTAATCAATATGACGAGGATCCACCCTTTGCAGCTAGAACAGCTTCAACTCTTCTGGGAAGGCTGTCCACAAGGTTCAGGAGTGTGTTTGTGGGGATTTTTGTCCATTCTTCCGGAAGAACATTAGTGAGGTCAAACACTGGTGTTGGACCAGAAGGTCTGGTTCTCAGTCTCTGCTCTAATTCATCCCAAAGGTCTTCTATCAGGTTGAGGTCAGGACTCTGTACAGGCCAGTCAAGTTCATCCACACCAGACTCTTCCATCCATGTCTTCATGGACCTTGCTTTGTGCACTGGTGCACAGTCATGTTGGAAGAGGAAGGGACCAGCTCCAAACTGGTCCCACAACGTTGGGAACATGGAATTGTCCAAAATGTCTTGGTCTGCTGAAGCATTCAGAGTTCCTTTCACTGGAACTAAGGGGCCAAGCCCAGCTCCTGAAAAACAAAAAACAAGGTAGAAATGATATGGGACTTTAATTAAAATTGTACCTGCTCATATGCCATGAGAAGCAACTGTAGCAACTGCAGTTGGTATTTGCCAAGTGAGAAAGGAGGACTGTGATTGGTGATCATGAGGAATTCACTGCAGAGCTGCATGAAACACAAAAAAAGCAGGTTATAAAAATCACCCACGGTCACAATTGTAAGCCATTACATTTTAAGAAGAGCACGTAATCTTTTTTCAAAGAGAGAAACAATTTCATTCTAAGACCATGTGTCAAAACTAAATTGTTCCTGTAATTATGCATGCATGCATTTTTATATGCGCATTTTTAAAGATTTCACTCAACTGGGTTTCACACAAAGACTGCAGGCCATTCTGCTTTTACTATGTCGGGGGGGGGGGGGGGGGGGGTCTTATTCACAGTTTCTTCTTACCTCGGCACAAAGGTGCGCTCTTGATGAAGGAGAATCATATTTCTCTCCACTGCTGTCTTCTTGAGCTGCTCCACCATCTCAATTATCTAAATGGACATGGCACCACTTCTTTCTGCTTTAAATGCTCCTTCAAGTGGGAAAACGTGCCGTTCTCAAGAAATGGTTGCTTAAAAGCACAAATAGGACAATGAAATGTCCTATCTATGGCCATATTAGGACTACCTGTCCTTATCACTTTTTTCTCATTATTGCACTCTTGTCAAATGTATCTTCGAGGAATTGAAAGTGCTAAATGTGCAC